>JAOBBB020094671.1:0-22531 GCA_025331005.2 Zoanthus gigantus
TGTAACATAAGATATGTATTTTATCTGATGAGATAAATAAAGACAGTATTATTATTATTATTATTATTATTATTATTGCAAGTTCTTTCATGTACGAATGTTAAACGGAGGCAAAAAAAGATTACTTACGATTTGTCTTTGAATTGATTGCCATATAATCAGAATTTGACGAAGTTCATCTTGAGTAAGCAATGCACCGGCAGGGGCCTGGAATAACATAAATAGTAAGTAAACGTAATTTAAGTTGCTATAGCAACGGTAATAGAAATACAAGAAACAGTAATAATAACAACACTAGTAAAATTTTAGTAATAGTAGTAGTAGTAGTTGTGGTAGTAGTAGTAGTAGTAGTAGTAGTAGTAGTAGTAGTAGTAGTAATAGTAGTAGTAGTAGTAGTAGTAGTAATAGGAGTATGAGTAGTAGTAGTAGTAGTAGTAGCAGCAGCAGTAGTAGTAATAACAACAGTAGTAAAATTTTAGTAGTAGTAGTAGTAGTAGTAGTAGTAGTAGTAGTAGTAGTAGTAGTAGTAGTGGTAGTAGTGGTAGTAGTACTACTACTACTACAAGTAGCAGCAGTAGTAGTAGTAGTAATAGCAGCAGTATGAACAGCAGCAGTAGTAATTTAAGTAGTTAATAAGTTTGGGGAAAAGTAGCAGAAACAAATAGAACCAACTGTGGCAGTAAAGACAATAAAACCACAGAGAAACATAACTTTCATTTTTGATTCTGGTGGTGAAATTATGAATCACTGTGAATACTTACTCCTATCAATGTGATTCCACCTGCACCCGCTTCCCCAGGAGGTCCCGAAGGACCAGATCTACCAGAATTACCAAGTCTACCCTGAAATGTGGTAAAACTCTCAATGAAAAAGGGCCTTTAAGTACTTTTTTAGGTTGCTAATCTATTACAGGTTGCATTACACCCACATATAAAATATATAATACATTATATTATATGTTTTTATAGCTACTGTTTTCTTTTTCTGCTATCGTAATCGTTTATGAATTACTATCATTATCGCTAGTGATGTCATTATCACTACAGTTACTGTTACTGCTATCGTTAATGCAACGTGCACTTGAAACTCCAGACATCAGTAACTGGGTTGCTACTGTTAACTAAGGAACTATTCTTACTATCTCTATCTCTGTAGTTATTCTTATCACTGTTATCAGTTATTGTTAGTATCTTTATCCCTAATGATATTGTTATCATTAGCGTTAATGCTTTAGTTTAATAAAATGTTGCTACTAACTCCTATCCTTTTATCGTTATCATTAGTGCTAGGCTTAATGAACTGATGTTATTATCTCTATCCCTATTGCAATTGTTATCGCTGTTGCCATAGTTAATGAATAGATGTTATTATCTCTATCCCTATTGCTATTGTTATCGTTGTTGCCATGGTTAATGAATTGATGTTATTATCTCTATCCCTATTGCTATTGTTATTGTTGTTGCCATTATTAATGAATTGATGTTATTATCTCTATCCCTATTGCTATTGTTATCGTTGTTGCCATGGTTAATGAACTGATGTTATTATCTCTATCCCTATTGCTATTGGTTAATGAACTGATGTTATTATCTCTATCCCTATTGCTATTGTTATCGTTGTTGCTGTAGTTAATGAACTGATGTTATTATCCCTATCCCTATTGCTATTGTTATCGTTACTGCTACGGTTAATGAATTGAAGTTATTATTTCTCTCGTTACCTTTATTGTTATAGTTATCGTTAAGGTGTTCGTCATCGTTAGCGAAAGTTCATTCCAATGTACCTGTCATTGCAGCTATGCTATAATGTTGTGATTGTCATTCTTAAAACAAACGCTTAGGCCTTTATTGTTATAATTTTCTTTTCACTGTCTGGTCTTAATATGGCATAATTATTTCACACTATATTTACTATATTACTATATTATATAATTATTTTGATTTTAAATACTGGCATCAAAATCGAGTGAAATGTTTGGGAAACTCTCACCCGTCGCCCATTTAATCCTGGTCCGCCGGGTCCGCCTCCAATGCCCTGCCAAAAAATATCGACAAAAAATTATTTACCATCACATTTGAGACGTAGAGAAATCGATCACCATGAAAAACGCCATATTGCGGACTCGAGGTGACGTCACGAAGTTAAAAGCATTCAATGTTTTTACAGCTTTAATCTAAAAATATATTCGAGCTCAAGTTCTGGTAACGTAGCATTTTCCAGTTGTGACGTCCGGCGTTTACGCGGTTGTAAACTACGGGCGTAAATGTGGTGTCTGGGGTTTATCTTTTTTGAATCATTATGATCCATAAACAAATTTTTGTTGCTACTTTTAGTCATCGCCATCTTGAAGTATTAACACTGGCTCACATATTTGAAAAGTTAAGTCCCCTATTACATGAGACGGGCTGGCCTGGCTGAGCTGGCTGAGTTTTTCTAACGAGATCCCGGTCGTTCGCATGAAATCTGTAAAAATTTGGCTCGCGATTACATGGAAAATTTTCAGCTCGGTTTGCCGAGATCTCGGTAACAATCGTCCGGCATACCGGGAAATCGGGCTGAAAATTTTCCACATAACTGCACAACAGGGCTGGCCCGGACTGACGTTTGCTGGCATAATCAAGTTATTTGTCCACTCTTTTTTTTTTAACAACGTCTAATTTTGGAGCTTAGTAAACGTAGTAGAAAATTTTCGCAATTCCGCCATATCGTAAACGAATACGAAACTCTTGCTAACTTTGTAGCTTTGTAGGGCTGGCTCGTATCATGTAATACCGAACTGAAGGTTGTGTTTCAGCTCGCTCAACCGGGCTAGCCCGTTCCATATAATCAGGGCCTAAGAAATGCCCTTGATGTAACAGACAGACTACAACACCGGAATAACTAACCAGCTCTTTTCGACAGGTGAGTGGGTTCTTCTAAGTCCCTCGACAGAAGATTGATAGACTAGACCTACAGTTTAACGTCCTTATCCGAGAAGACGCGATGGTCTAACCATTTGCAGATAAAAGAAAAAAGACAGCATACTTCTCGTTGACTAGCAACTATTAAAAGATAATTTTGTAGTGATCTTTGTGAATGTCTGACTAGTTTGTGTTCACATGACCCCTTTTTTGACAGTACATTAAACACTATCATAATTGAGACAGCTCCTGTTCGCATCACGACGAAATAATTTTTTATATAGAATTTTGCGTCTGTTGAAAATTTCGATTTTTTTTTTCACATTTGAACTCTCATTGTCTTGTCGGATTTTGAAGATTAAATTGGTTGTTTGTGAAAATTCTTAATAACGTTAGGGAGCCTCCAGATTTTGGACCAAAACTCTCGGTCTCAAGATCACAATCTCAAATCTCCCGTATTGTTGCAGATGTTTCCCATCCTTCCTTTTTATGTTTTTTCCCTCTCTTTTGTCATACTTTCCCCCCCCTGTAACTTAACACAATATATTGCTTTAATGAATTTCTTGAAAATAATAGCTATATAAGCTATGAAATAAAGTTTGTATGTATATATGTTATGACTAATATTTTTATTATAAAATTATTAATTTTTTAATAAAATCATTGTCACAATTATTATCAATGTCTGTTATTTAATCATGCAAGCTTCAAACACTTGATAAAGAATATAAAAATTATTTACATTCATGAGAAATCACATATTTAAATTATAAAAAAAAACTATTGTCTGACTTACTTATAACACTCCAAAAAAAAAGAGAATGTAATTGGTACTTTAATGTATATAAAATATAATATGTATTTCGAAGTTAGTCAACTGAGATGAGCAAAATTGGTTTTGTACTCAAATTACTTAAAGCAGCTGCAATGAAAACCATTCTATCTAACACTGGTTTCAAGGTTAGAGGAATTACTCCAGACAGAATGCGAAATTGTTTCAGTTTCAAAATGTATCTTTCAACATGCGACCGCAATGAAGCAGCCCGCCGAGAATATGTGGTTGCTCTTGCTGAGTCTAGGACCTCGACAAAATGCAAGAGAAATGAGATGAATTTTTTTGAATGTGAGCAAATCTCGTATTAAAAAACCTCTATCAGCCATTACAGCATCTCCTTCCTCAAGAAAATCAATTAAACCAGTACCCCTCACAATCTCCTTATCTGATATCATGCCAGTCCACAAAGGGGGAACAAAAGATATGACACCATCAGGTGTTATGCCTATAAGCAGTTTTGCAGTGTTACGATGCTTGTAGTTACTCAAAGCTATCTTTTGACTGGAGGGTCGCTTTGGCTTTTGTATAAAAGTTTCTTGTTTGAAGAAAGTTTTATAAAGTTTCTCACAAGTGGACCCACGTGTATGTGCAGGGGAGGCTGCTGTTCATGCGGTTAAACATGTGGCTGTATACGTGCAAAAAAAATGGAATGTTGTTCAATCAACTGTCACATTGAAATAAAATTACTGGAAAACTACATGCATTGCATCACAAAGTCATGTAAAAATTACTCATTTACATAATTACATTGAAAAGTGAGTTTGCTAGAGTTGAGCAATAAGTGAACAGTTCGTTACGAAAAATCAAATAAAATGATGTAATGAAAAAATCAAACAAAAATACGACGAAAAAAATTGGCAGAAAATGGTAAGCAACAAAAGTTAAATAGCAAAGTAAAATAAACAAATAATATTAAACATTTTATTTCCAACTTTCGACTTTAGTAGACCATGTACCAGCTATCGTGCAAAAAAAATCACTGTCGAGTCAACCGAGGCAACGACAACGCCGCCTAAATCAATTTGTTTCAGCGGCTGCACATTTGACGGGTAGACAGTTCAAGTATCTCAAGCATTTGTGAAGATGCAAAAGCTACAATTAGACAGTTAGAAAATAATTCATCTACCAGACCATTGATTAGGTGTGCGAGTAACTCCATAAGTGATGAAATTGTTCCTTGTTTCCCTCAAAGACGCCATCGATCTACCTTCAAGTAACCTGAGCTTGGCGAGATCAAAAGCACCCAGAATACACAGGAAGACGGCAAAATGAAAGAGTCACGAAAGACCTGGTTATTATATCAAACCCATCAGAAAAAGTTGTTCCGACTCACAAGAATTGAATGAGTTTAGAGAAATGGGGACTAGTTACACACGAATTTGCAGAGCAGCGAATCTGGACTGCATCCCAGCTGAGGATGGCAATACAAAAACAGCTACCAAGGGAAAATATTCTCTTTCAGCTTAGGGATTTGATTTGAAGTGTTTTAGGAAAACTCTGCGAAGCTAATATGTAATACTGAAGAATGGGTGCATTAATTAGAATGAATTGAGCTTGAACCAAGTTCTTTAATAGGATTTCTTTGTTGGTTTTTGTCATAAGTTCAGGAAATATTGTATTCTTTTTCTAAACAGTCATGTTATAATAAACCAAAGCTTGCTGCTGTTGTAGAAATGGATGGAGATGTTTTTAACAAGTTTTGTAGCCGAGGGTACATTTATGTAAGAGCCGTTGAACTAATTGAAGATTCAGATGATGGCCCAAGTTCAGTAGTAAAGGAAAAATCTGATGATGATGAAGATGATCTTCTTGACAACTCTTGTTCCTGGCTATCTTCTCAGTCAGGGATTTTACTATATAGAAATACTAGAGTGAATCATAATTATTTTATCTTCAACATTCACTTGTACCACATTGATAATTCTCCACCCTGTAAATTGTCATAAAAATAAAATCGAAGACCATAAAATGTAAATCAAAGACCATAGAAATAAAGGGAAAAAATATAATAAATCGACATGAAAATAACATCAAAGACCATAAAAATAAAAGAGGACAGTACACTTTTGACGTGTTATATAGTATTATTGATAAGATAAAAAAACTGCGACTGATTTTTTCTGTGGTATTCTTAACTTCAGTAAAACGTTTGATACGGTAAACCATAAAATTTTAATTGACAAGTTAGACTTCTATGGTAGACCGGGTCGGGAGTAAAGATGGAGGCATTTTTTTCGCTCTTGCGAAACCTTGCTAAAGTCTCGAATTATTTGTGTCTATTTTGAATTTCTGTGAGTGTTTAAGTCATTTTATTATACCAAAATGACGAATATCTCAACACCGTTAACAGTAGAATAATTGGCTAAGATGAACCGCTGAACACAACAGTAACGTCCCTTCGAAAATCACTTGACGAGGTAATCAATCACTCGAAGTTTATTGATGCAAAATACGATGAGTTGTGAAATAAAATAAAATCCAGCAATGAGGAAAGGAAATCTCTCTGAAATGAGAACAAAGCATTGACAAAAGCAATACAGAAACTTGAACTACAACACGTTTCACTGGAAAAGCAGCTACATACTCATCTGGAAGTCAGTAACGAGAAGAATCAGTACGACCGTAGGGAATGCCTTAAAATAAGGGGTATACCACTTACCAATACCGTGGAAAACACCGATGATATTATTAGGGAGGTCGGTAAACTGGTTGATGTTGAATTAGTTGACCAGGACATTTCCGTGAGCCACCGCCTTCCCCAAAGAAAATCCTTCGGCATGAGGGCGAGATTCAATGTCGGTCCACCACCAATCATTAACAAATTCTTAAGACAGAATGTCAAAGAGCGTCTGTATAGGACAAGGAGGAAACTGAATGGAAAAACAACCTTCGATCTTGCATATATCGAAGATAACAAGATATACCTGGCTGAGAGCTAACAGAAATAAATCGAGAACTTTTCAAAGCTTGCCTAACTGTCACGAAAGAACTCAAGTTCAGATCTATTTGGACTCACAATGGCGAGATTTTCTTATGCAAAAACCATGAATCCTCTGTGATTCATATCAGGAGCAAGGCTGATCTCGAAGAACTCAAGACCAAGAACTGAAGACAAAGAAGATAAGTAATTTTATTTAGCAAAGATCTTGAATGATTAGTTTATGACTTGTTCCAAATGCTTAAATTGTATTAGCAATAATACCTCTCAAGCCTCAGCCAAAGCCGTTGAGCTATTTGGGACCTATCCAAGACTAAGTATTTCTTCCCCTCTGTGGAGCAACATTTCTCATCTTACTGACTTGGATACAGACTTGAACATGCTAGCAGATAACTTTTCTTACTATAGTACTCATGATTTTCACATCAATAATATTGCTGAGTGTTTCTCCAATGGTCAGACCTTTTCAATAATGAACTGTAATATTAGAACTCTTCAAGCAAATTATGATAGTCTTGTTCATTTTCTCTATAAGCTATATTATCCATTTTCTATAATTGGCTTAACTCAAACAAAACTTATGGAAGGTCAACTACCTATAACAAACACCAATCTACCTGAGTATTCCTTTATTTCGCAGCCTTCATGCTCCAGTGCTGGGTGTGTTGGTTTCTATGTTTCCAAAAATCTGAATTGTGCTAAGTTGTCAAATTTTACAAAAACTACCCAAGACTTTGAAGCCCTATGGATTGAAATACAAAATACTGGTCAACCAAATCTACTTTGTGGAATAATCTACAGACACCCAAATGGGGATCTAAATAAATTTTTTGAAAACTTCAATGCAACCATTGAAAAAATTAACAATAGTAATAAAATTCGTGCTGTCATGGGAGATTTTAATTTGGATCTTTTGAAAGTAACATCCCATAAAGAATCTGATGACTTTCTAAATATTTTGGGTTCATCTTTTTTCCAACCAAAAAATAATGTAACCAACTAGAATTACAGATCACTCAGCAACTTTGATAGATAACATATTTTTTAATACAAACATTAGATTGGCAAGAGATCTTAGGATCTGATCCTAATCGTAATCCTAGCTCTATGTTTCACTCTTTATTCAGACGTCTCTAGTATCATAGATAGACATATACCAGTGAAGCAACTGTCTAGGCGTTGAAGTTAAAAAAACCTTGGATAATTCCAGAATTACAAAAATCTATTAAGATCAACACTAAGCTATACAAGAAATTTATTAAGATTAAATCTATTTATTACCATAGCAAATTTAAAGTTTATAGAAATAAATTAAATCATTTGCTAAGAATTAGTAAAAAGAAGTATTATAATCAATATTTTTCTGATCACATGAAAGATGGTAGAAAGATATGGAGTGTGATTAAGCAAATAATACATTTTAAGGAACAGCCAGTTTATTCTGTGAATTACGTAAATCTACCTGACTGTTTACTTTCTTAGGCCAAAAAAGATCTTCAAGATTTTAAGGTGCCTTACCATTCATAATTTTCTTCATTAACTTTTTTTTCTGATCAAAGCGTCTTTTATCTAATGTTGACCACCCTAGCTCATTCAAAATTTCCCTTCATCGTATTTCCCAGCTAAATCTCATAATAATCACGATTTTGGAGTCGTTGCAAGGCCTTTATCTAATCCATCCCAGTTAAAATGTGATTTGGAGTCACGTCTTAAGCGATAAGCATAGCATGTGGTTTGAAAAGCCGATAATAGTGATTGTATCAAGTTAAGTCTGTTGCAATAACTTGTCTTCCTGAGGAATATTCAAGATTATACTTTCTACGTTGCTGGGTTTCCTTGTTAGTTAATGAAACTGCAAGTTTAGTCTGCCCTAAGTGTGCAAAGTGCCATTGTGGTGCAATTCATTTGTGTTTTAGCAATTTAGGGTTTCTCATTCATATTGAACTTTTTAAAAGTATTCTTGTAGCCAAAAAAAGTCAGACCTTTTAACAAAAACTCTATTATACGAAATAAAAATGGATGTGAATTACTGATGAACTTGCAGATAAGTAACATTACTATCACCCGTTGTCATTGTTGTCTGTCTTTGGTCCTAAGAAAATAAAAACATGATTTTAAATCTGTATCAATATTTGTTTAGCCAACAAATATTGGCTAATCTTGTGATTTGCAGTGCTTGATTCGTTATTACGTAACCTTCTTAAACAAATCAACTAAAATTGGCGAAAATTACGTTTCTCGCATTATAGACACCGTTTGATTGTGTCAATAAGTTTTTTAAAAACACTCCGGAAGTTTCTAAAAAAACTTATTTCCAATAACCTTTTTCCCCATTGTAAAGACATTATTACACAAGCGTATATGTCAGCATATAGCAATCTTAGAGTTAAACTAATTTTTCCTTAGAACTTTATTTTTTATATTTCCATGGCAAATTTTGTGTCAATCGCACCAGCAAAAGCAGATGAAAAACGAAAACAACGTGGAATGATTTTTATTGAATAAGATCTTATGGACTCTGCAAAAGATATTCTGGGATTATTTACTCGGCAATGAATGTTGTTCCAGAGTCAATCGAAGTCTTAACAACAGGTCAAAATGCTGAAGTCGGTAAATGTTTTTAATTACCTTAAATATTACAAGCAAATGACAAGGAGCAATGTAAGTGCCATCAGTTTGTGACCCAATATTTTGAGACTAGGGTGTTTGAATGTCTTTTCACGGCTTTTTACATTACGTATATATAGGATTTTAGGAAACAACGTCTCGTTGCGCGTTTTAGCCGAAGGTGTTGGAATCATGGTGTTGTTACAACTAGATCAAACCGAAAACAAAGTAATATCTAATTCCAACAAGATTACAACATATACTTTTAACTGGCTGACGGCATCTACACCCGAAGAAGAAATTTTCAAGAATTTACAAGACCTAATTGCTGGCAGGGTTAACATAAAAACTCTAAACCAAAGGCACAAAGTAAGTTGTGAATCACATCACCTTTTTGTTCCCAGAAAGTAAGGTTGTAAATGTCAGTCAAATATATTTCTCATGCCTTCCTGTTTTTAGTTGCAAAGAAATTACGAAATTCTAGGGAGTGAAACTGCAAACAGCTCTACGCCGAAGAAAACGTTTTCCTGTGAACCTGAAAAGAAAGAACTAGTAAGCAAGCGTTAATGCGATTTTGTTCGTTCATTTCAAAAAATATTCTCGGCTAGTGACTAAAAAATGTTTTTCGCGTCAGTCAGAAGGTAGGTCGACGCCTAGTATTTCAATTTTCCAGCTTTTCTGACCAACTTAGTAATCCAGTCGTTTCCCACACACTTTTAAAGGGCAAAGCTTTGGAAGAGGCTGGTGCACAGAAAAAACTCGTGGAGGAAGAATTAAAAAGGTAAAATACAAAGTACATGTTTTACTAAAACTAGAAACAGGCTTGTCCTTTGACTGAAAAATAATTTTGAAAACGACTTTTCAACTGACAGCAAACATGCCAAAAAGAGAAGTATTTCAAAGAGTTGAACGCGTTGAAGTAATTGGAACTTGAACTGAGCGAGAAAAAAATCCTTCACGAGACTGTTTATAATGTAAGTGATTATGAGTATTTAATTGAGCCTTTGAGGTGCTTGCCATTTGAAAAACATATTCATTTAGTTTAGAAAATAAAGAATGCCTTTTAGCCTTTTAAACTGAACTTTTAAATTTAATTTTTTTTTTTTTAATTTTGACGAACAGCAAAAGCGGGAAGTTAAAAGACTGCAAGTGGAACTGAGTAGTGAAAAAGCTACAACTGCAGAATTTCAAAATGACTTGAAAAGGGTATTGTATATGGATTCATACAATGCTACTTTACTTTTATCAACCCTTAATAGCTTGACAAGGAAAGAACCATGCACAACAGTTGCAAGTTACTACTTCCTAAGGGGGTACTTTGGGATAAAAAAAGTTACGGATGCGTTGGGAAACGTGAAAAATGACTTTAAAAATACCAAAGCGTAAAATGTTTGACCCTAAAAAAAATTACCTCACCGCATTAAAAATCCCTAAAAAGGACCGTTTCAAGAAAAGTATTCATTTTTTTTAAAAACCCCTAAAAATACCATATTGCCGATTTTGGCCCCTAAAATATGAAGAGCATTCTTGGCAAAATTTTTACAAACCGCATTACAATCATCGTAAGTATTTATGTATTTTATATATATGCAGGCTATCCACGCCAGAGAAAACTTTGAACGAATGCTTGGTAAAGAAATTCATGCAAAGCAAGACCTTATGGAATCATCAACAAAGGTGGGCACTGATTATTAAAACTTATAAAGCAGGCTTCCTTAACTTACTGAATTAAATAAGCTAAGGCAGCATTTACATTTATATTACACTAGAAGTAAAAGTTTGAATAATTGTTTGTATACTTCCCTATTTACGAACGACAGAAAATTGAAGAACTGAAAGTGGAAATGAGGTGTCTAAAGGAGGCATTCGCTACAGAAGCGCCCGATGTTACTCAAGATCTGACAAATGACCCGCAGCTGCAAAACAGTGAGAACACTTGCGAAGTGACAGTAAGTAATTTTTACGAGAAATACACATTCAAAACATAAACTATATCAATGGGAGTATACATATACTGACGCAAGTTCTATTAGCATGGCACATTTTCGACACGAAGCGCCACCTTACGTATGTTTTTATGAAATGTATAGGTGGACGTTAGACAAACAAATCCTCCCCATTCAAAAGGTTTCTATGACTAAAACAATGGTCAACGTTGTAAGGGAAGCTGAGGTAAGGATTTTAATAGTCTTTTGTAACATAAATCATATTTTTAGTTTAAATCTTCCATGTGGAGTAGTGCTGTTTCTGTTCATCATAAAGTTTATCATAATACAAAAGATATATTGCATGGCATCAGTTTATTTTTGTATATAGGGTCGTGATTGAACTGTTATTTAACCTTTTTAGCTCAGTTTGTCCTGTTTTATCATTATGAACCAGATCATATATATTACATATATTGTTGGTTGCGAAAACACCCTTTTCATTTACCCAACATGTAGGCTTCTTCAAGATCGACACTTCTAATGGAGGAAGTAAGCTTTTGTCTATAGGCGAGGACATCAGTCAGTTGACGGTAAACAGAATGCAATTGTACAACTTTTAACAAAAATTCATCGCGCGTGCGATAACAAGATCTGCTTTCAGCGTGAAAAATAATAGCGGTCATAACTACTGGACAAGAAGAAGAAACTCTCTGCATATCAGTTAAGATAATGTGTGAACTCCATGACATTGCAATTTTAAGATTTTTGCCCATGCACGACATACAATACAAAAAAAAAGCTAAATAATAAAACATTTGGTTATAAAAGTACTTGAAGTTGCAAATTTAGTTTGAATTCATTGTAAAATTTCGACAACAGCTATTAACCATATATTTACCGAGGGTTGTCGGTTTTATTTTTCTGACTCATGCACTGCTATTCTATTAAGGGTGATATCATGATTCTGTTCACTATTTTGACTGAACTAAAAGCATTGTCTATCTTTCTACTTAAGGAAAACACGAAGCGTCGTAATAGTACCAGTAGCGGCGATCCTGCAGTTGAAAACCGAAAAAAAAAAAGTAAGAGTTACTGCTAGGATACTGTATTAGTGTATAAGCCATAAAATTTGTTTTTACATGGTTGGTTAGTTTTAAGTGCAGTAAAACCATTAGTTATAAAATCTGGCTTCAAGAAAAGCATCTTTGATTATATAGGTCCTATATAATCTAATTCGCATTAATTATGATTTACATAAAGCATCTACATTGTCGGTATTAGAAATTTGACTAACATCTTAGTCTAACGGAGCACGAATTCGTTTCAGAAAATGGATAACAAAAAAGACGACATTGACTTGAAGTTTGATTTTCCGCAGCAGGCGATTGAAAAGGAACAGAAGGTAAATAAAATGTGTAATCTTATCGAGTTGGCATGCAATTTTTTTACCGAATATAATTCTGTACAAAAACTCTGATGAAACCAATATTCTGCCATGTATAGTATTATATATTACTGTTCGTTTATTTTAGGAAAGTTCAAAAGCCGAATGGGTGGCTGTTTCGTATGGAAAGGAACTGATGTATTTCGCTCTTTTCGTGAGGGAAGCAAAGTGCTCAGTAACCTTAAAATTTATAGAAAACAGAGGGAATGGGGTTTACGCCTTCAAAAAGCAGCCCATTACAGAGGAAGTTCCATTGAATCAGATCTTTATGCGCTATCTCAAGCTTAATATGACGAAAAAAGGTTACGAGGTTCATGATTTAGCAAGGATTCGAGGGAAAACTTCACGATATCCGTATAATGACAACGAAATGCAGCGGTGATCTCAGAAATTTTTTAATCAAAGTCCTGGTAACTTCCTTTGCAAAGGTTGACGAGTATTGGAATTTGGAAAAGAATCGAAATATGAGAAAAGTTGTGTGTACAACAGTTTCTGGTCACACAGTAACCATAACGTCTTTCAAAACACTCCAACCAGCTGTGCGAGACGAGGAAAAGGCTCTTGTTCTAAGTCACGCGAAATCATTCTGTCCTGGTTGGTTAATGATGAGGTATTTAAAATTCTGAGGTTGTCTTTATTTTTTCGTTCAAGACGAAACAAATCCAAAAGTTTACTGTTTTTGTTTTTGTATTTACTCTTACTATTTCTTTTAAAATTCGTTTGAGAAAAGGTCCGCTGGTGCGTTTAAGATACAACCGTCCTTATTGCTTTTCTTGAATCAAAACTAATAATGCTGATCGAATTTTGATCCTCAGATAATAAATGCCAGTCTAGATGTAATAGCACAGCAGTCTCGAGAGAAAGTAAGTTACTTTTCTTCAAGATCAACAGAATACTTTAGTGTTTTCTGGTCACAAAAACAAGAAAAAAGTTCCCATTCGTTTCTTCACTGTTATTTTGAATACTATGCAATCAAAGGTGACATTTTAAAAATTTCTATCTTTAGGGAAAAAACATTATTGCCATGAGTTCGTTTTTTCTTCCTAAGCTGGCTTTGCATAGTAAGAAGAAAGAAAAAAGGTCATCCATGACTTGGATCAAAAAGGTATGTCATGGGTTTTCATGATTATTCTTAAAATCTTATTTTGTTTTTAAAATTCCATTCTCATTAATTTCTTAACGTTGGTTTGTTCTTTCTATTTAGAAAACTTTTCTTCAACAAGATTTGGTGTTAGCTCCCATCAATAGTGGCAGAACACACTAAATTTTAGGGATAAGAATATCAATGAAGGTGTTACATCCGAATAAAAATAGAATTTCTTATCCTAGCCTATTTAAGCTTAGTTTAATAATCATAATACTCGTATTACTAGTCGCATTCACTGACGAATTACATTGCTAACTTTATAGACTTTTTTGCCGGCGTGGTTTGTATAAAGAAAATACTTTTTGCTAGTACATAAGGTATGTTTTACACTATCTATATATTCAACTGCATTAAAAACAAACCAAAAAAACATAACTCAATTGTATGTGTGAATACTTCCATCTTTTTGGTTTACGTTGTGCAGGTTTTTATCCATTTCTTCTGATTGTGAATTTTCAAGGTGGTGGATTTGGGAGAAAAGGAGCTATGCA
The DNA here is from genome assembly GCA_025331005.2 of Zoanthus gigantus. Classification (NCBI taxonomy): domain Eukaryota; kingdom Metazoa; phylum Cnidaria; class Anthozoa; order Zoantharia; family Zoanthidae; genus Zoanthus; species Zoanthus gigantus. The sequence goes on from JAOBBB020094671.1 coordinate 14,291, forward strand.
TTTACGACAGTCTGACCAATAGTGCAAGCGCAGAAAAACATTTTTCCAAAACATGAGGTGAAATCTTTTCCAATTGCTGAATTAAATTTCTAATCATCATTTACCTCAGCATTGACGGGTTACTCTTTTTTTTTTTTAACTTGGGCCCAAAAATCTGAAAGATACATAAATACTTTAGTTTACCTTTTTTTACTCGTGTATCAATAATTACATTTAGATATTTATAAGCTTTTAACAAACCCAAAGTCCCTTGAAAAAATTATACAGGCTCTCGTTTATAAATTTTTAAAAAGTATTTGTGAAATGGTGCCACAACAAATCATGTCTCGAATAAAATTGTATTTGACATGCACTGATACTGTTGATTTGACTTATATAAAGGAAGCTACTTGGGGAATGGGGAGTGAGTTTGAAAGTTGGAAGAACTGTCAACCATCGATACCTCAACAAACGGACGAGTGCAGTTGCGGTGTTTTTGCTTTAAAGGTAGTTAATAAAGTAACAATTTATGTGGCATTATTTTTTATTAAGGTACTATTTATCCGGAAAATGTAAACTAAATAAATTAGAAGAAATAAAATACACTCACACATAAGTAGACAGGCAAACGAACAAACAAAAAACTCTAGAAGAGTTATTTTGAGAATGAAAAAACTTACGAAGAGAAATAGGTACAAGTTGCTGTGTGAGCCCCTTCTAGTTCTAACCCTTGCTTCCCACTTACTGACTAATTAAAGTGACCGTAAATTATTACGGTATTACGTAATATTGAAAACTATCAAATGGATTTAATTTAGTTTGAAAAAGCTTCGAAACTCAACAACCTGAAATAGAACTTTGTCGGTTAATTCAATCATTTGTCATTTTTATATAACGTAGAAGCTACACAGCATAGGTAGTTACTCGGCCTTAGCACTATGAGTAGTAGATCCGGCGAACGTGTCTTACGATTTGGTAATGTAAAAGAGATATTCACGACCACCTTTCCTACTGGCTATTTCCTTTAGCCTTTGAACGTCATGTTTCACTGGACCTAGTGCTTGAACGCTGCACAATGTTAGATATGGCGAAGAAGGAATAGGCTTTTTTTCTTCAACAGGGTGTGGGGGTTATTCCCAAACTAAATGTACCAGTCGGTATAGAAAATGATGTTATCTAAGTCTAAAGAGTTGCTGGGTAGTCAAGGAAGCCAAATAACAATATCGGTCCAACCAAAAGCAGAAAGCTTATCTTGAAGTCAACAAAGTACCAGCAGAAAGATGAATCCATAAAGAGTACCAAAAGAATGCGCCGAGCACGAAGTCCAGATAGAGAGCGATTGTTTGATACCTCAAATTTTGTCACTTTTTCCTGATTCACAGGAAGGAATCAGTTTTAGGCAGGCAAGGGATGCAGTGACCTACCACTTCCGAATTCGGCACCCAGTGTTGGTCGATGATAAGGACATATGTTGCATCGCTAATAAAGGAAAACTAACAAAACAGAGAGCTCCGATTTTGAAGCACTGGCGCAAACAACTTGCACTTGATATACCAATGCCGCCACAAGAGCTGAGGTAGCCATATATAGATCTTTGAAGATGGTCCTGAAAGGGGGTAGCAAACCCATTTCCCAGCGCGATTGTTTGATTGAATTTGGCTAATAAAAATGAGATTATTTCCTTTTCAAATTTCTTTATACTAATATATAAATCATATTTTTTTAATGCACGTGCACATATTGATTGGTTACCAGTATTTTTGCTCTTTAGTCTACGCTGTTTCTTATCATTTTTGTTCCGAATACATACACACTCCAAACTAAGTCTGATTGAAAGCAAAGCAATGGTATAAAAATGGATATCGTCACAACAGCCCTTGCTGCAGTGATATGATATTTTTGTACAACTGGTAAGAAACTCTCGTGGATTTTCCTCCTGCCTAAGCCTTTTGCATTACCGTCTCCCAGTCTAACATTTATGCATATAATTTTCCAATGCTTTCGATTCTATATTTGTCGTCCCTGAAATAGAATCCTTTTTCATATGTACATGTTTCTATGAAACTTAAAAAACTTTTAGAACTTAGAACTTTCTAACAAATGTTAATGAATGACTTGTATTATTGTAATTTTACTGACATTATAACCTTTGCTAGCTGTCAATTTCTTCAAGCAATGTCGATTAATATTATTCCAGATTTCAATAAAATTTAAAAAAGGATTGCACTTCGTTTCCCTGAAACTAGCTTTTCAAATAAAACTTATTTTTAAAGTTTTCTTCGAAATAAGGATTAAAAGTCACGTATCACAATTACTTGTTCTTCAGGATACAATCCTATCGTCCTTTGTTTTGGTAGGTGCAAAGTTTTTCATTACGTGACGAATATAAAAACATCGGTAGCAAGCTATCATGATTTTAAAACATAACGAATGCACAAAACATATCGTTAAAATTGTCCTGTAGTTCTTCAGTAGAGAATATTCTTTCAAATTTCATTATTTTACAAATAATCATAATACTGAAAACAAGGCGATCTTCAGATTGAAAAATGCTTTTTATGCTAAAGTATACTTTTCATTTTAGTATGTCGGCGACCTAGTATTTGCGGGCCACGTTTCATAGTTTTATACATTAAACTAGAATGAATGTGCTTTAAAACAAACTTTTTTTAATTTAAATTTTGTCTATCACTGGAGTTTGGGCACCGAGAAAATGTGTGCGATTTTTACTTCCGCTCGAAGTACTAATTTGTCTCACTTTTATTTACTTGTAATATTCATTTGTCAACAGCTTTTGAAAAACAAATCATAGTTTTGAAAAGAATAAGATATGCTATATTTATTCTCCAAAGCGCATTGCTAGTTGTGCTTGCACTGATCTGTTACAAGCGGTTAAAGTAGTATGTTTCTCCCATTTCGCCAGTGGCAAGACACCAAAATGGCGTATTTTCAACTTTCCTCCATTTACGAAAAATTAAATCGCAATGGAGCCTTTTAACGCTATTTTCGAAAATAACTCACCATAGAAGTTATTTTGGTGAAATAAAAAGACATTCGAAATTTTGACGAGTGTCGCCGAGTTTTCGATATTTACGGAAAGCCGCTCATAAGTATTTGTAAAACGCATCTATGTAGCCTCAACAAACGCAATGAATTAGCAAGCCCTTGCCATCAAACAAATATAGCATAAGATACGAGGGTTGGCTGAAAAATTTTGAGCCTCACTATGATGCATGCAGATAATGAGAATCTGTCTTAATTATTTTTCAACATAGTCCCCTTGGAGGTCCACACACTTCTGCCAGCGGTGCTGCAGCGCCTGGATCCCTGTAGTGTAGAAGGTTTCCTCCTGCTCCTCAAAAAAGGCATCCACGGCTGATATCACATGATTATCATCCGTAAAATGCTTTCCTGCCAATTGTTTTTTCATGTTTGGGAAAAGGTTGAAGTCCGATGGTGCCAAATCAGGAGAGTTTGGTGGATGCTGAACAAGTTGAAAGCCACAGTCACGCACTGTAGCCATGGCAATGACTGACTTGTGAGCTGGGGCATTTTCCTGATGGAACAAGACACCTTTTGTTAATTTTCCTGGGCGTTTTGCCTTAATGGCCTGGCGAAGCTGCTTCAGCAAGTTGGCATAGTATTCTCCATTTATCATTTTGCCCTTTGGAAGGTAGTCCACAAAGACAACCCCCTTTGCATCCCAAAAAACTGATGCCATCACTTTCCCACCAGATGAGACGACCTTTTCTTTGGAGGGGGTGATTGTGACTGTTTCCACTGCATTGATTGTTTTTTTGTTTCTGGTTCAAAGTGATAAACCCAACATTCATCCTGGGTGAGAAAACGCTCCATGAAATTAGCTGGATCTGCTTCAAAACGTTTCAGGTTCTCCCTTGACATGAGCAGTCTGGTGCGCTTTTGGTCAGGGGTCAAAAGGCGTGGCACCCACCGAGCAGAAACGTTTGTCATTCCAAGTTCTTTTGACAGAATCTTCTCAACTCTCTCATGTGAGATGCCAATGGTGGTAGCTATGTGGCGAACAGTCAATCGTCTATCATCCATCACCAACTGGTGCACATGATCAGTGTTTTCCTGGTTGCAGGCAGTTGAAGGCCGACCAGACCTCGGGTCATCTTCAACACTATCCCTTCCCCTCTTACATTCTGATGCCCACCGTTTTACTGTGGCAAGTGAAGGAGCATTATCTCCTAAACTCTCCATCATATCGATATGAATTTGCGTGGGAGTTAATCCCTTCAAATTTAGATACTTGATTATAGAACGGTACTCAGTTTTGTCCATTTTCGACATCATCCACGACTCTTCAAATTTCAAATCTCGGAACAAATAGCAAAATACTTTGATACCTGCAAAGCTCTGGTTCATTTACACATCTTAAGAGTTGCACTTCATGTATGCCAAATTTCATTGACTTGCTATCACTCCTTCATAGTGAGGCTCAAAACTTTTCAGCCAACCCTCTTAGATAAATGAAAAACTTTCATTGATACCATTAGTAGCTATAGTGCCAAGTTTTTTTTCTACTTTTTTCTCCTGTGTGTTTTATTCGATCCAATGTGTTTTAGAGCTATTTAGCATGTCAAAAAATGATTGTCTTGGAAGACTGAAACATCAGCTTTCCCTAGTTTTTTTTTTATGGAAAACTATTCAACAAAGATTTAATAATCAGCTACGTCAATACTGCAATGTTCAACCGTGCCATAAACCTTTTATCAGTACGTACATTTAAATCACGCAATCCCGTCTGATTCTATTTTGGTGCATTATATCTGCCATGTTTTGTATGTTTTCTTGAATTCTGTTCATTTTGTATTTTGTAGAAATTGTTTGTACAAATCATACATAATGTCTTGTCTATTCATTATACAGGACTGTATGAACAACTTGATCGATTCCGTTAAACAATTAAAGAAGATTAATAACGAAAAAGAAGTAAGTGCTTCTCGAACAACTTCACCAAACTTGGAGTTAGTGTTAATGGTTACAATTTTGTTTCAGGCATTCTGTTTTGTAGAGGTTCAGTTTTGTAGTGACGAGAGGGATTTGAAGGATATGATCACTGTAATTTTGTTTCACCAACAAAATCTGGCATATCCCTTCATCGGATGAAGAGACTAAGTTGGAAACTAGAAAAACCCGGTTTTAGTTATAGAATACGTAAGATTTTAACCCATAGTAAGTTAAATTTTGATGCGGCATCCAACTGTTACAGTCTGGCGCGCCCAACCGCTGCCACCCCAAATAAGTTTCATACAAGTTTTTGACAGGTTTTTGACAAGTTTGATGGATTGCATGATAAAAACTTTGTTCTGACCTTTGCCTATTTTCGGACGATGTGATTGGCTCATCGGAAATCAACAGCCATCAAACTTGTCAGAAACCTGTCAAAAACTTGTACAAAACTTATGCGGGGTGGCCACACGCAAGACTGTAAGGCATAGCGATCGTATACTTTCTCTATAAGTTTTTCATACCAGGTTTTCCTTCATTTATATGAATGTATGCTACCATCCATCCATCGATCCGTCTGTTTGTCTTTCTATCTTTATATCGGTCTTTGTATTGATCTATCGATCTATCTACCTTCTCCTCAGTGAACTAGCTTTCTGTTGATTTTAAAACAATATTAATGTAAAGGATATCATGTAAATCCATTTACATTATATCCTTTTTGTAAAAGGATACAGACATTTGAAGGTAGTGATTTTTGTGAAGGTGGTATTATTTTTAATGTCTACAACTTTCACATGACCATAAGGACTCTCGTTTCTTTTCTAGACTGAATTGTCGCAGTTGCGAAGTGATTTGGAAGAAACTAAGTTACAAGAGCGAGAGCTAAGAAGAACAATCGACGAAAAGGTTCGCCATATAGTGTACCTGTGAGATTGCTCTTTTCACAGCAGATTTCTAATTTTAAATTTACGTTTTAAATGTTACATAATAGGTGTATACTGTTCCTTTATTCACGTGCAGGATCGAACGATATCTAAATTGAAAGAGAAACTAAACCATGAGAGTGATATCCTTAGCAAAGAAAGAAAGACAAGAGAGGCCGAGGTAGGATTTTCTGTACTTTCAATCAATTGCTAACTTAATGTATGATGTTGTTCATAAAAATGCTCCCGTTAACTTATGTAATCTCTTCACACCTGTTAGCAATGTTCACTCATATGCAACAAGATCTGCAACAATGAAAAAGCTTCATATTAAAACATCAAGATCAACTTTTGGATTACAATTTTTTTCTATTATCTAAAATAGTATTCCTTAGGGAATTTGTGTCGTCTCGATTGAGCGGAACGTTTTCAACATCTTTTTTACCTACGCTTATACGCTCCGCATATACGAACGAATGTTTTTCTTTCTACACAATGCCGTGACCCATTAATTTGTGATGTCAGCGAGGACCGCGATTTCTCTAGGTAATTTTGATACAAATATTCACGCATAAGACTTGCGTTTGCATGAAATCTTTTCACTACCCCAGATGAAGAATAGAGTAATATCGAATTTAATAGATAAGAAGTTTATTCGTAACCTTTTAACTAGAAAAGCAAGATCAATATTTACATTTGAATATATTTGAGATTTTTTACCAAGCAGAGTATATCTGTTAAACGAGAGAACTGAGTGACTGTGGATAGAAATAAGAGTCCATTATCGCAAACATATTGACGTACAGTGTTTTTTGTCATGTTTTTAACAGATCTCGTCGCTGAGGGAAGATTTGCGAAGAACTGCAGAACAATGCAAAGAGCTAACGTCCGCTCTAGAGGAGCAACAAATACAGATGGGATCAATGCAGGTGTGTTCACAAAAAAGAGTGCAATTGACTTATTAGCTAGACCTTAACTTTGCTTCAGACTACCGTTATTTCCGTTTCATTCGAGAGAGTTAATGCCTCCACTATCGCTGACCCAAATGCGACTTTCACGGGCTCGCATGTTTTCTTGTCAGTTTTACAAATAGATACTTCTACACCGTAGTGAAAAGAATTTTTAAACTGACGTTTCGGACTGTAGTCCTTCGTCGGAGTGAATGTTTTCTTGTCAGCTGAGTTTTGCTTATGTCAACCTGACCCTGAGATTTTTCTCTTTGATTTTCGGTTTTTACTCCCTCACTTGAACTCTAGTCCAGTTTAATCAATCTGGATGTGGAGTTGGGCTTGGCTGCCAATGTGTACACGTGTCTCTTCCAGTGCATTTGTGTAATGAGGAAACATTGAAAAAGCCTTTACGTCATGTACAGGATATAGACAAATAAAGCAATCAAAAGATCCCAAACCTACTTTACTCGATCTTTATTTTTTTTTCTGCTCGAAGCAATAGTGGTAAATTGCTTTGCACTGAATTCATTAAGCTTAATGCTGGTATTTCAGTCCATTTTTAGCAATTAGCAAAGCAGCGTAATTCCTGGAACGGTACATTTGCCGATATGTAACGTGCTGGCTGCAAATCGGAAAAAAACTACGTTTAGAATGTACATCAATTTGAAGTTTTTGACAAAAACCACAAAAAATGTAAGGGACAGTAACAAGTAAGTTTTAAGTACGTTATGATAATTCAGCCTTATCATGGTTTAGTTATGGCAACAAGAAATGAGAAAGTGTGCAGACCAAATTGAATACATTGGATTTTCGCATGAAGTATAACTTTATGGAGTTTTGTTCCATTGGTACTAGCATGTTATAAGTGCAAATGGCTGTATCAATTGTACTGGTTGAAATTCCAGCGGCTTATTGGCTTCTGACCATTCATTGTGTTAGAGTGGTCATGATTGTTCTTGAGTCCTCTTTCATAAAGAGCGCTTTTCAGCGCTACCTTGCTTGCATGCATGGAAAGGGTTCCCTTCGTGACGCTATTTAATATTTTTTGTTAATTGGTTTAAAAGTGTGATAGACTTTTACACTTTTCTAACTAGTTCTGACTTACAAGGTGTTTTGTTCCCTCTTTTTACTGATGTGTTCACTTCTGTTGCTTGCAACTATGTTCATTTTATTTTCAACTTAAACTTAATGGGTTCCTTTTCATTTTCAAACGGTTTAGTATTACGCTGTCGAGAAATTCTTCTCAGTGTCTCTACAAAATATATGTAGAGTTAGGTTTCTAGCTGTTTACAGTCTTGTGCGTCCAACCGTGGCCACCCCGCATAAGTTTTGTACAAGTTTTTGACAGGTTTCTGAAAAGTTTGATGGCATTTGATCTCTTTCTATATACTAATGCACAATCCACCGAGGAT
>JAOBBB020094672.1:0-13403 GCA_025331005.2 Zoanthus gigantus
CTTTTAATCTTCAGTAGTTGGCTTTGTTTGATCAATTCTCATTTTCTCATCACCAAATGTCATATTTTGTATGTGTTGTCTAAGGAGAAGTTGGTTGTTGATAACTGACTGGCACTGAAAGGGTTAATAAGATTAAAAGAGTCTGACTCTCAGCCAAAGAATAAGTATACCTTATGCTATTTGCTTTCGCTCTGCGAGTTTTAGGACAAATTTCGTTAAAAATCGTTTAGTTTCTCTGCCGTTTCCGCACACAAAGGAGCTAAGGATGCATGCTCTATCTCAATTATTCGTTGTTGCAGAGATATTTCTTCCCATTCTCATTGCTCGAGAAAACAATGTCCAGTTTCTGGTTTAGGTGACTCTTTGCGAAAGGGTTCAAAACCCTTACATCAAAAAATGCACGTTGCCCCCTTTGCCAAAAAACCGCGAGCTGACATCGAATAGACCGTCGTCAGATGAATCGAGACTTCTTCAGTCATAGTTTCAAGATGTGACTCGATGTCAACATCATGACATACATCTTTAAGAAGGGTTGCCAATGGGTTGTCATCATGTCTTCTATATGGACAAATCCGACTTTCATCCAGGACATTGCGCGGTCAACATCAACTTACCGCAAGGACACATAGATAGAAGGTACTTTGGCGTCCACCGGTACCGAAGACTGTCATCGTAGAATTCCCTTTTGTTCAGACTGATGTTTCTGACCTTAAAGGCAGTCTTGTTAACCAGTTCAAGGCACCCTTCATCTTTACTAGTTCATTTGCCCTCAGTTACTCAGGGCTCATCTTCTCACGGAGTTGCTGTAGGATCTTGTTGTTCAGTTCTTCTTTTGCATTGACGATTCTTCTCTTTGAGGACCTGAGTTCAGTGTTCAATATTCATTGGTGCTGTGCTGTCTTAGTTGTAGATATGTTTAACCAGCTGTTCAATAGCTGCGTGGGAATTAGCGAACTCAACATCCTCCTTGTTTGAGAAGATGGGTAGTGCCGAACCTCCCCTCTTTACTGGCAAGTATAGAGTAGAAATCGTTCATCAGTGGTGCATATGTGGCCATCTGTAATTGCTGGGATGAATGCGTTCTCTACAATTGCATCCAATCGCGTCAGGTGCCGCTTGATGTTTTTCATTGTGCTAATGTAGTACGTGAGTTTATTTTTGAATCCACTCACAAATGTTGCATAAGCAGCCTGTGGTTCTGTCTTAGCGATCTTCGACAGCAACACCATGACTTCACCAGTTGCTCGGTGTATTCGTCACATCCAACTTTACTTCGAGTGTAGCCATTAATCTACTTTCTCCCCTCTGTTGTGATGTTAATTTTAGTTCCTTTAAAGATTTCCCGTGCCTTTCGTCTCCACAAGTGGTTTTACAATCAGCTATGACTTTGATGATATTGAGTTATATCCCAATTTAGGGCCACAGATCACGATGTTATCCCACCACCATCGTAATTTTAAAAGTTCATCTGCACCACCCAGATCATTTGCAAAGGCTACATATTTCAATGTTGTGTTTTCTGCGGTTTCATGCTTGAGTATCCCCCATAGGGGAGTTATACCAATGGTATATACTGACATTTCGATTGGATCCCCTTGTGTGGTCCTTTCTTGTTATGAAATTTCAGTTTCACCAAGTACAAATAGGCGAGACGAAACATTATATCAGTTCCTGATGTAAATAGCCATTGGTGGACACAAATACTTGATATTGTGGAGGAGGACCTTTTGGTTAAGCGAGTTGAAGGCATTATCTGTATCCTTTAGAAGCAATGCATCAGTGGATTCTTTCTCGAAGATGTTGCTCATAACAGGTACTGCAGCCTCACATCCGCCTGTTTGACCGGCACAACGTTGTATATAGATTTCCTGTGGAACTCAAAATTTCTGGCTTGATGACTGAGAGTATAGACTTCCCGACACTCCTCCGTAGTACCTTGCCGACACCGCTGGGCCTACCACCTGGGTTCTTATCTAATGAGACCAGCCGACAAGCCGTATAAGTTCTGTCATTTGAAATAAGATCTTTGGTTCCAACAGTGCTAATCTTTCGTGCAAAGTTTACTAAAGTTAAAGCATTCAATAGATTATGACCAGCGGCTCCAAAATTCTTCGACATAAAGATTTTTCTCCACCCGTCCAAACCAGAGGGAACGCTAGACCCCCTTGTTCGTAAAGGTGCATTCGCAATAGTGGATTCTGTCATATTAAGAAACATACTAAGGTCAACAAATGATGGCTGGCCAGTGATGGATCGGCTTCGCTTGCCTCTGATGTTGTCACATACAGAAAATTGTCCTTGTAGACGAGACAACACAAAAATGGGCAATTTTTTGATGTCATCCTCAGATCCCAGTCTCCAATCTTTTGTTTTCAAATACAAATTGCTTGTGTAGACGGGACGTTCACTGGCAAATTTAATAAAACTTGTCCATAAAAATTGCTTTTGTAAACGGAGCTTACCCCAGCAAATAAAAATTGTCAAATAAAACTTGTCACATAAAAATTGCTCGTCTAGACGGAGCCTTAGTTTCACAAAGCAAATCATCAAATTCACCCTGCCCCCATTGTGTCAAACGCCTTGAAAGGCATTGAGGTTGTTGTTTAGCTATCGACTTGAAGAATGGCTTCTGGAGAAGAAGCAAGCATCACCATCAGAACTTTTAGCGCAATACCTTTATAGTCAATGGCATATTGGTTCCAAGCCTCGATCTACGTCGTTCTTTCAGATATAAATTTCTTTCCTGTCGCTCCACTAAACTCCTCCAGAATACGATTTTCTCATATATCTCATCAATCTTGTGGTGAATATCATTTTTAGTGTAATCTCCCCATATTTTAAGTTGTGTTGGTGACGATGTTGTTTGGCTCCCTGCTGCGATATTAACATTCATTTGAAGTTGACCTTTCTGTGTATTTTGCACTTGCATTGTCGAATCTGCTTGTAAAACCTCTTTCTGCAGCTGCCCAGATGATCATGAATATTTTGCCAATGATTTGTTGCAAAAGTCCGTAGACACAAGTTGCATTGATATAACGCAGCATTCTGCTCAGCTTGTTTTGATTCAAGATTATGAAAGTTTGGCTGCATTTTTACTTTAAATATTGATTCCCTGGGTGTATGCATATTTCCGGCTGATAAGCACAGAATTTACTGACTGGCTAAAACCACCTTCATGCGGCCAACTTGTTTGGTATCCATTATAAATTAGCCGCCATCTTTCTTGGTATTAAGACTTTTAAATTAGCCAATACATTACATCACTTTACATTATATTACGATGCACTACATTACATTACACCCGCAATACATTTCGCATTACAGTGCATTTGGCCATTATGGAGTAATTATATTATATCACAATAGCTTGCATTACAGCACGGTGCAGTGGATTATACTGCATTCAATTACTATTACTATCACTATAATCAGCTGCAGAATCATCATCACTACCTTTTATGTTGTTTTTGTTTCCGAGTCAATTAATGGCGTATAAAATGTATTTGTTATATTTTGTTCATGCAGCAGCCAATCAGTATGAGCGAGCAACTCCCATACTAGGCCTATGTTACGGCGTTTTCGCGGACTGGTTTATTTTTAGATCGCTATTCGTGGGAAATTTCAAGTGAAGATCCGGTCCTCGGAAAGACCAAGGACGAGAAACCGCACTAACATGTTCAATTTCCAACTCATCCTCTCTTACACTGTCTTCTGAACAACTAGAGACTTCAAAATCTTCGTCTGAAACGACATTTAAATTACCGGAGGAATCAGACAATTCATCCTCACTGCTGTCCGCCATTTTGGTTTCGCTTTAATGGTAATACAAATGATTGAGTATGAACGCACGTGATTGGTCTGAATTCGCGGGTACTATGAACTAAAAATAACTCGGTTCGTGAAAACGCCGTGACACCAGAACATGGGAGTTGCTCGCTCCTATTTATGGGCTCGTGTTTCGTGTCAGTTTAATCGTTACATGAAGTTTTCTTTACTGATGCCTAAATACGTTAAATAAATTTTGAGAAAAAAAAAATTTTAATATCATACAGCAAAGTTGCAATTCATATTCTGTTTGGTATAGAGAGTTACAAAGAGTATTAAACTCTATGTTTTAAGGATTATTTGAACGTATTTATTTCCTGAATTTTATTTCATTCATATGACCTAAATTAACTGTTTTCATTAATTCCTTTTTTTTCATTATTGTTTTTGTTTGTTTATTATATGGTGTTATTTGGGTTTATTGAATTTTCTTTCATGTCTTTTGATTTTGTTTAATTTTATTTTTTCCCATCTAATTCATCTCAAACAAAAGAGTCCCAGGGGGTATTAGAGGGTAAATACGAAGAAGACAAGAGATACAGCTTACTTCAGCCTGATGACGTGGGAATAGAGGGACGGGCCAGTGAAGGTCAGGTGGTTTGCCATGAGCAGGAAAGTAAGAAAACCTTTCATTTCCAAAACTATTAGTCGTTTGGAGGCAACCGAGATTCTGCCGAATGCTAGGCAAGATTTGATACCAGGCAACCCAGTGAGATTGTGCCTTGTGACTATTACTTTCTGTCTCCTTTTTTTGCTGTAAACAATTGGTGCTACCGAAAGAATACGGAATCGAAAGGAAGAAGGTCGGGAGATATGAGAGACAAGGAGTATGGAAGGGAAAGTTTCGAATGTGTAACATTTGTTCGCTGTGGGGGAGGGGGACAGGATTTAAAATGAACCCTTTTGCTGTAACTATTCAAAATGTATACAAATGTTAAGGTTTTGATCCATAAGAACAAGTTTTCTTGCAGTAACAATATGATGATTGGTATTTTCTGCCTAGCGTTATAAACTATAACAATGTTTTGAAACTATATACTAATCCTGCTCTACATAACAAAACCTTTAAATGCATTTTAACTTTTTTCTTTTCTGATCTTTTTCCCCTGGCAATTTCAAAAACGAACAAACAAGTATTTTTAATGGAGGCGAACTGTTTTTTGTTATAGCTTTTTCAAATGGGAAGATGGGTTAAGGTTAGGGAAAATCAGTAGCATACCACAATATCTTAATAAAAGGGAGTTCTGCATCAAGACCTGTAACAAAAAAAACGCTTTGACTCGATGTATTAGAAAAGTTTTTCTTAATGGAAAAGCTTTTTATAAGAAAGTTATATCCACCCAGGCCAAACTGATTATCATCATATGGCAAAAGATGAACCTAATGAAAATCGAAGTGAGAGATCAAGCCTCCCATTTCTAGCTCCAATAATTTGAGCTGATAGAAACAAAGCCACTACTTTCGACAAACTATTATCTTTTATTATTTTTAAAACAAAAGGTATATCAAGAAATTCTTAATCGATTATTTAAATAAAGGTTTTAGCATACATTTTTTAATTTTGTATTTATAAAAAGGGATGACTGTAACAAATTAAATGTAATGATATAAGACGTAAAAAGTCTTAAAGTGCTAGTTCAAGACGTGACAGCTCTAGAAAAACGATAATCTAATAGGCGATGGCTCTAAAGATGACAGTCCAAAAATTGATAGTCCTTCAACCGATAACTTTAGATTTGATAGCGCAATGGTGCAAGGAAATAAAAAGCTAAAAGATATAGCCTTAGAGGGGATATCATAAAAAGCAATCAACATCATTACAAGCGATAGCATTACAAGAGATAAGCATTACAAGTAATATCGTTACACGCGATACTATTACAAGTGGTAGTCTTAAAAGTAATTAGTTCAAAAAGTAAAAGTCCTAAAAGTGGCAATCCTATAACTGATAGTACAAGACGCTATAATCCTAAAACAACTGTCCTGGTAGCATATATAAAGAATTGATTAAATGTGATCAGATAAGTATTTTCTATATTTATTGGATGTTAGTCGAAATGATGGAAAACTTCAGCGTGCTTCGTACTACTTCCCTTTTGTTAGCATCAGTGGACAGCTGCTTCAGTGTACAATACCGGCAGGGCTTACCCCACGAACTAGCTTCCACGGTTTGATTTTATAAGGAATTGTTACGGCCTTTTTAGGCCTGATCAGCATGACATAGCTAACAGACAGGCTCATTTCCCTTTGAATATGATAAGGAATAATTGAAGCCTAGCGCTTGTGGGATGTGGCCTGAAAATATAGTAGTCTGTTAATTGCTGTTAAATGTGTTGTTGTTGTCAATTCGGACTCAAAGAACCTTTAGTAAACGTTTATTCATTATTGCGACTACTTTGACGCACTTTCTGGCTCAAGGAATTATTTTATGATTAAATGAATAGGGCTTTTTATGAGCTCTGCTTTAGCTCCCAACTCGGCAAATGGTGTCACGGAGCTCCTTGATAAACGTTGGTTAGAGAACTTTGGTGCTTTAAAACATAACAGTCCTAAAAGTGACAATCCTATAACCGATAGTACAAAAAGTTATAATCCTAAAACAACTGTGCTGGTAGCAATACTCCAAAAAATTATAAACCAAAAACTGATTGTCCAAAACGTGATAGGCCTATAACAGTTACCTACGAGTGATAGCAGTACAGGCATTAGTTTTAGCAGAAATAGCCAAAAAAGCTATTGTTAAAGGAATTATAAAACTAGCCTCAGCAACCCTTAAAGAGAAAGTTTCTATGGTGATAGTCCTAAAAGTGATATTCTAAGAAGTGATAATCCAAGTGATACTCCACGAAGTGATAGTCATATAGGTCATAGTCCTAGAAGTGGTACTACAGGTAGTGGTAGTCCTAGAGGTAATAGTACTAGAGATAAAAGTCCAAGAAGTAATAGTCCTATAAATGACAATCTTAGAGGTGATAGTCTAAGAGGTGATAATCCTAGAGGAGAATGTCCTAAAAGTGATAGTCCTAGAGGTAATAGTGCTAGAAGCAAAAGTCCAAGAAGTAATAGTCCTATTAATGACAGTCCTAGATGTGATAGTTTAAGAGATGATAGTCCTAGAGGAGATAGTCTTCAAAGTGATAGTCCTAGAGGTGATAGTCCTAAAAGTAAAAGTCCAAGAAGTAATAGTCCTATAAATGACAGTCCTAGATGTGATAGTCTAAGAGGTGATAGTACTAGAGGAGATAGTTCTAAAAGCGATAGTCCTAGAGGTAATAGTGTTAGAAGTAAAAGTCCAGAAGTGTAATAGTCCTATAAATGACAGTCCTAGATGTGATAGTCTAAGAGGTAATAGTCCCAGAGGAGAATGTCCTAAAAGTGATAGTCCTAGAGGTAATAGTGCTAGAAGTAATAGTCCTATAAATGACAGTCCTAGATGTGATAGTTTAAGAGGTGATAGTCTAGAGGAGATAGTCTAGAGGAAAATGTCCTAAAAGTGATAGTCCTAGAGATAATAGTACTAGAGATAAAAGTCCGAGAAGTAATAGTCCTATAAATGACAATCTTAGACGTGATAGTCTAAGAGGTGATAGTACTAGAGGAGAATGTACTAAAAGCGATAGTCCTAGAGGTAATAATGCTAGAAGTAAAAGTCCAAGAAGTAATAGTCCTAAAAACGATATTCCTAAAATTGATATTCGTAAAAGTGATATTCCTAAAAGTGATAGTCCTAGAAATGGTGGCCCTAGAAAAGATACTACTAGAAGTGATAGTCGTAGAAGTAATTTTCCTAAAAGTGATAGTCCTAAAAATGATATTCCTATAAGAGGTAGTCCTAGAAGTTATAGTCCTAGAAGTGATACTCCTAGAAGTGGTAGTCCTAGAAGTGATAGTACCAGAAGTAATAGTCCTAAAACTGATAAACCTAGAAGTAATAGTCCTAGAAGTGATAGTCCGAGAAATGGTAGTTTTAGTAGTGATAGTCGTAGAATTTTAAGCTTAGAGTCGATAATCCATGAATACTTGTTTAGTAAATGCCTAATTGCTACAAAAGTTTGCTATTTGAAAGTTTAGGAATCCAATATTTCTTTTGTTTTATGTTTCCTATTTCTGATATGTTATCCAAATCATCCATTAAACTTCATTCTTTCCTTAATCTAAAGTTGAGGGCTTGTAAATGTTTAGGCGAAGGAGCGAAGGAAGATACTGAAAGGGAAGAGGATGGCCAGAAACGGTACAGTGTCCTTACACATGATGACGTAGGCGTCCATGGCATTGGTCTTCAGAGCCAGTTACAAGTAGAAAATGACAAGGCATATGTTGTTCAACAAATGGAGGAAACAGAAAAGATACAACAGGTATTAATAATATCAAAAAACACATTTATGTTAATTTAACAAGCAGAAATGATCTTGTATAGTTTACTGTAATACTTTGCCAATTATCTATTGAAACTGACATGGGGCACCGAGCCCAATCGATAATCAGAAGTTAAAATGGTCTATTCGCACCGGTTATCCAGATTCTAGGGCTACAAATTCGTTAATCTGAGTAGCTTTTATTTATGTTTTAAAATTGAACTTATAAGAAAATTGTTTGAAAAGGTTCATAAATCTGCAACCGAAAATGCTTAAAACAACTCTTTGTGGCTTCCTTTGTCCTGAATAGGAGACAATTACAACCGGACCGACCAGCATTGTAGAAGACGTGGCTATCGCAAGTGACATGAAAGAACCAAAGGAAGATACTGAAAGGGAAGAGGATAGCCAGAAACGGTACAGTGTTTTAACTCATGATGACGTAGAGATTCAGGGAATTGGTCTTCAGAGCCAGTTACAAGAGACAAATGACAAAGTGAATGTTGTGCAACAAGTAGAAGAAAAAGAAAAAACTCAACATGTAAGAATAATATGAAAAACATAATTACTTTTTTTTGTTGTAAGTTTAGGTGTCTTTAATAACTAAAAACATGCAGGAAATAGTTCGTTAGAGTAATTGTTGAAAACAAACCGCCGTGTGACCCTAACTGCTTAGTTAATTTTATACAAACTTTGGACTTGTAGCTGGAAAATATTTATGTGCTCAGACTGTCAAACTGGACAAAATAGCAATCGTTACGAAAACACAGTAAGATAAAGTTGAACAAAATGGTTAATCAGATTGAGAAATGCAATAACTGAGCCAAGCTCGACCACACAAAATAGTGGCTCAAAACATATTTTCTTCAATCAAAGTGCATGGTCACCAAAAGTGTACACTTTAAAGAGTATGATAGCGAACTGTTTGTTGGAACCTTTGTCTTGGACAGGTAGACGAAACAATCGCCACCAGACCCATTAGCATCCTGTCTCCAGAGGAACCCAATGTGGAAGGTGTAGCTATTGAAAGTGAGTTGACAGAGGACAAACGAAAATCCGGTAAAGGGCTAAAAACAATAAATAGTTTGTACATTTATGTATCTAGTAAGTAGCAAGTACAGGTAAATTGCATTCGTGTAATAAACTTAAGACCTTTTGTACATCAAATAAGGTCAGGATTTCGCGGGTTCCTCAGTTGGGTTTTCCATAATGGAGTAGTTCTGCACGCGAGACATGATATTTATAATCAAAATTAAGGTTGTTACCAGACTTAAAGAATTTGGGGTAATAACAGGCTTTTCTCCATTATGGAATTGAAACTGGTTTCGATAAAAGAGTAGGAAATATTAGGAACTATTCACACTAAGATTAAAGACAAATATTATTATTATATATCTGCTATTATTGGTATATATTGATCATCTACTATACATCAGTTGCTAATTTAATTTTTTCCAAGGCGAGGAACCGTGCCAAGAACCAAACGGGAACGAGGCCGAGGAGAAGAGATACAGTGTTTTCACTAACGATGACGTAGACATTCATGGAGTTGGTCTTCAGAGCCAGATGCTTGAGACAAAGGAGGATGTGACGTCAGTTTCGTATGAGAATGAGGAAGAAAATCAGGTATAGAGAACTGATTAAATGTTAACAGATAAGCCTTTTCTATATTTATTAGATGTTAGTGGAACGGATGGAAAACTTCATGCAGCGTGCTTCGTACTACTCTCCCTGTGTTAGACAGCTGCTTCAGTGTAGAATAACGCACGGGCTTACCCAACGGGCTAGTTCCACGGCTAGATCTTAGAAGGAGCTGTTTCGTGTAGTAAAACACCAGGGCTTACCCCGGAACGGGCTAGCTGCCTTCGCTAGATCTTATTAGCAGTTGTTTCGAGATTTCTAGGCCTCATCAGCATGCCAGAGCTAACAGAGAGGCTCTGAATATGATAAGGAATAATGGAAGCCTAATGCTTGTGGGATGTGGCTTAAAATATATAATAATTTGTTAATTACTGTGAAATGTGTTGTTGTCAATTCGGACTCAATAAACCATTAGTAAATCCAGGCATTTATTCATCATTGTGACTACGTAGACGCACTTTCTGGCTTAAGGGATTATTTTATGATTTAGCTCCCAACTAGACAAATGGTGTCATGGAGCTCCTTGAGAAAGGTTAGTTAGAGAACTTTGGTGCTTTATACTTTTAAACAATGCGATGAACCCCCAAAATAAAGTTATTTGTTATATCAGCTTAGAAAATCATAACTATTGAAACCCAGGTTAGTCAAAAGTTAACTCTTCTTAACATTTTGATTGATAACAGTAATGATAAACCTTCAACTACAAATATCGTAAGCTTTGCTGCTTTTCCTATGAAATAAGTTAATTCAAATTATTGTCAATCGAGTCAACCATATCAACAATGCTTGGGTTAGTTTCCATGAGGATTTATAGCTAATCTCACTAATATGTTAAAGAAAAATTGTTTTGTTTTCTGGAGTAGTCAAGATCTATCTGTGTAAAATTAGCGAAAAGGGATTGTCAAACTGCTTGAGAAATATTGCTTCACGCAGAGAGTACTATTTCAAGTTACCTGATTCATACGTCATGGTTTTAAAATAGCACAAAGACTCTTACAGAACATTTGAAAACGTTATCTTACTGAGGAATTCAACATCAAGGTAGCCTTCACATCTTTAAATAGGTAATTATAAAGTGTGAAATTTAAAGATCAAATTCCGAATGACCTCCGTAAAAGAGTGGAATACAAAATTATTTTGAGCAGGTTATACAGTGTGCAACTATGTCGGTGAAACAAACTAACGTCTTGCCACAAGGGTGTGAGAGCATCTATCAGGGACAAAATCTCACACAACTATAAACATCTCGAATATTCCGATGTATGTCGTGGAAGAAGTGATCGTTGTTTTCAAATTCTTGACAGTGCTCCTGTTGACATAGGTCTTAAAATCAAACTTTACAGCCTGACTTCATCGACTACTTATTTGCGGTTTGATTTGAAGCCTGAAGGTTTCATATTCAGTTAGTTAGTAATAGTACAGCTCTGTGTGACTTGATGGAGAAGCTAAATCTTGCTAACCAAGTTAAAAAACACGTAGTTTATGACTGTATGTGGGTAAAGAATGAAAGAGAATAGAAAGTTATTTTGCAGAAATTAACAAGAAGTGAAGAAAACAAGTTTTTAAATTGAATCCATGAAAAATGAGAAAGAAACTTGCTGCTATATAGAAAAAAATAAATCGACTGAATCAGTAACCGAATCGGGAACTGAATTCGAAATAACTTTTATTTTTTGATAAACCAAAATGTCTCAAGACTTCAAATTATCCTAATGTCTTTAAGTTTTAAAGCTGAGAAAAAAGGTGAAAAAGCAAGAAAAGAAAAGAGATGATGATTTACAGCGGGGAAAAAAACAGAGAACTTACTACGTAATTAGACGAAACTTTGAAAAGAGTAGCAGTCATGAAATTAATCTTTAATTGCACTAGCTACGCTATTTGGGAAATTTTCAGTTGCCGAAGTCAAAGCCATGGTTGACGTCGTAGTAGTAACCATAGTCATAGTAATAGATGTGATCGTAGTTATAGTTAAAATCATAGCCATATCCACATTCATTGCCGAAGTCAAAGCTACAGTTGACGTCGTAGTACCAACCATAGTCGCAGTAGTTGTTGTGGTTGTAGTTATGCAATAGTTGCAACAAGAGCCGTAGTCCCCATTCATAGTAAAACTAAAAGCGATGGTCGTATTTATAGTATTTGTCATAATAGTTTCTGCAGTCGTAGTGAGAAATTTGGCTGTAATTAAGGTAGTTGTAGTCAGCCATAGCCACATTTATTTATAGTCAAAAGTCAAAGCCATGGTCATAGTAAAAGCCATAAGCTCTAAGACTCCAATAGACTCCACTCTGTTTTCAACTCTGATTATATTCGCACTTGGCGCAGTTTACTTTCTGTCTGCACTTGTCAGTATCTCCTTTAGTTCTTCGCTTTGGTTTTTGCCCTATGCGTGGTATTGTTTGTATTTTCTGTGTTCCAGTTTTTACTTTTAATTATCTTTTATAGAACTCTGTAGAACGCTGAGCATAGAAGGCAGACCTATTGTGTACTCTCTTGCTGTAACACGAAGTAAATCTGTAAATAAGAAATAGATAAATGAATGAATAAATAAATATAAAATAAAACAATAAGTGAGTAAATAAATAAATAAATTGGTGTTATAATTATAGTGATAGCCATAGCCACATTTATTGTCGAGATCAGATCCATGGATGTAGTCGAGGTAGAAGTCGTAGCATAAACCGTAATGTAGTCCTTGTCCTTGTCATAGCCACTGTCATATTCGTAGTAAAAACGTCACAGTCAAAAGTATAGTCACAATCCTTTTCTTAGTTTCTCGGATCTCTAGTCACCTCATAGTGGTTGTTACGAACTTATTTTCAAGGATAACATCTTACATGCAACTGTTACAGCAACCTGAGTCTGTTTGCCAGCTATACCATGCTGATGAGGCCTAAAAAGGCCGAAACAGCTGTCCATGGCTGCTAGCAATCAGGCTCACTATTTTTTGCGGTAGTTTAAAGCTGTAAAGCCTGCTACCAACGTGGCCATAGTGCCCAATATAGTGGCTTCAAGTTATCTGCTAGCACTTTTGTACTATCCATACTTGAGTTCATCTTTATAGCCGCATCCCACAAGCATTGCGCTTTCATTTACATCTACTATCGCAAATACCTGATTTTTGTTCATTCCATGACATTATCTTTATAAATTTGGCCAATAAAGGATGCTAGAATTGTATTTTCTTTCTTTCTTTTTAGTTTTCGTCTGAATACTGGAAGATTATTTGTAGACTTGGCTATTAAATTTTATATTAGAAAAGAACTCCGAAATAACTCTGATTGGCTTAGTTCCGTTTTATAAAACTGAATAGGAATCATAGAATGACGTCACGCAACGCAAGGAAAGTTTTTCAGAAGGATGGAAGTGAAGTTATTTTCTAAAAGGATCAAAACCGTATCTCCTGTGTTTCTAGACAATAATATAAAACGCTATGAAGTGTAGAACACTCGAAAAGCAGAGAGAAAACTCGGCTTTGTCTCGTTTTCTTTCGATACTTTTCTCGTGTTCTCCTACGTCATAGCGTTTTATGTTACTGTCTAGAAACACGCGCGATGCTGTTTTATTCCCTTTAATAAACAT
>JAOBBB020094745.1:0-13403 GCA_025331005.2 Zoanthus gigantus
ATATATATATTACTGTCATTAAAATGTTATGAATGTTGTTTGACAGTTTGGAGAAATTCACTTTCGTTGATTTCATCATTTCGATTAGGCAAAATACAAGACACTGGAGTCAGAAAAGGAAACCCTGGATTCCAGACTTAAGATGTCTCAGAGGGACCTTGAAAACTTTAGACAGAGGGAGGCAAAGCTGACTACAGAGAAGGTGAAAGAATGCAATAACTAAATTTAAATAATGTTTCAATTTATATTACTTTATAATTATATTTATATCATTCAGATTTGCAAACATAAATTTCTCCATTTTCATGTACTTTACGTCTAGAATGTAAGTCTTTTTATGTGGTATTGAACATATTTTATGGTGACAAAATATGCAAGTAATATTTGTGCATCTTCAGAAAGTTAAATTTGTCTGCAACTTTTAAGCAAGAATGCTTGGTATGAACTGGCATACTGTATTTTTAACACCAGGCATTTATCTTAAATAGGAAAGCATTGCTTCTGAAGGGAAATCTATCAATCAGAGGTTAGTGGGAACTACTGTAAGCATAGTAAAGTTTAGTATTACATTTAACTTGAAGACATACATAAGAATGTCCAAGGGAGATTGATCATGAGGTGCCTGTTTGGAGTTAAGATCTATGATATTACAGTTTTTGATACTTTTATAGGTGTTGTGCCATCGAATATAATGCACTAAAACCATTTGTGCGTTTTTGGTGTCAGAAAAATTTAAATCAATACCACAAGCATGCAATAAAATTATTTGCATTTTTGCAAAGATATCTATTTTTTATGTTTGTCATTTAACCCAACTCCAAATAGAATTTTGCTTTCACTATTACTTATTATCTTACTGTTTGTTGGCACCTGAGGCTGATTGTTAGCAGTGCCATGCTTATAACACAGCATCTGATCTACAGAGTGGAAAAAAATGAAAAATAGTGCGGAAATTTTTATTAAACAGTGTGGAAAGAGTGCAGAAAAAAAGCTCAAAAGTGCGGAAATATCGCCGAATTCTTCGGGTTGGTTTTGTAACTCCAGTAATGTAAAGATGATTTTTGCAATGCGTTTTACCAGTAACTAAATATGTCGCAGTTATCTTAATTCTAAATCACAAAATATATCAGAATTTTATCATAAAGTATCAAAGTCTGAAGTGAAATCAACGTATTATCAAATTTCTGAAACAAAAATTCAATCAACAATACATACAAAAGACAATGGAATTGGGAAATTCTTGCGTGCAACAGCTTCAATGCCACACTTTTACATCAGATCACTTCACTCTCGAAAATAACATGTTGAAAACTGCTTTGTGCTGTATACACAACACAACACAACACTTCAGTATTTGTATCCTTCGCCAGTTAAATGAAGTAAACACACCCACACGTTTTGGGTAAACAATCCTTTACTAACGAAGCAACAAACACGAGGCGAGCCATATATATCAAGAGAACCAGAAACACGCAAGACCAAAGGCGGGTTACCACTGTTCACCAAATGAGCATAGGTGTGGCGAAGGGCAGAGTCTTCGGATTGTATTGCAAGCCAAGCAGTGCGACTAGTGAATGGCAGATGAACATTTCTGTTGAGGATATCCTGCATTGAGGAGCGTCGGATAACAGAATCTTCTGATCTTTTCACAAAGGAACATACCTGGCATGCGAGATCCTCGCAGTCTGGAGCATTACGGTTGGAAAAGTCTGAGGGAAAGATGGCTTGGTAGCGGCTGACTGTTGACAGGAAGGTAGATACACGGGAACTGGGAGAAAATTCACCACGGCATAGCTTCTCAATGGCCTGGACGCAGGGCTTGCTGTCCGTGAGGATACAAGCGATGTGCGCAGATTGGATAAGGTACAGGCTGATATGTTTGGTGGCGACAGCAATAGACAAGAGTTCGACTTCACAGGGTAGCCAGGATTGTTGAGATTCGCGTAACTTAGCACTGAAGAACCCGGACACATGGATTATAATAGCATGGGTGATATAAAGTGTTGCTCCGATGCCTGGTTTTCTGACAGCACCGTCGGTTACAGTCCACAGCTGGTCGTCGGACCTGGGTAGGGTGATGGTGCGCACGGATGAGTGACTTCTGTGCCCTTTGGAATGAGGATCGTAGCTCATCAGACCATGTTAGGGTTTCTTGGGATTGGTGACCGGCTATGGCGTCGTCAAGTGGTGAGATGAGTGCGGAGCAGCCAGGTAGCACTCGAGATAACACTTTGAAAGCACCGATGAATGATCTCATCTGCTTGACTGTTGTTGGTGCAAGGCAGGAGGACAGTGTGGTAATTCGATGGGAGCTGGCTGTAAGCTTACCACGAGACCAGATCCAGCCCAGTATAGTTGTGGAGGACGGGTTGATGACGGTTTTCGATGCTGCCAATCGCAGGTCACAGAAGTGAAGAGCCAGTAAGACATTTTTGCAGTTTTGGAAAAGCTCTTATTCAGTATTGGCCCCACAATATAGGTCGTCTGCAATTTTAATAACGGTACCTTTTTAAAGAAGATGACCAAGGACACGACACAGGAGTTCCTAAAGGGCGGTTTCGGAGCTTGGCATGCCCATGGCAGACCGCACGTACGCACGAACACCCTTAAAGGGTTTGGCAACACCACAGTACTTCATCGAGTCTCGCGCCAAAGGTATTTGGAAGAAGGCGCTCGTGAGATCAGACTTGATAATGTGCTTCCACTGAGAGATGTGACAGAGTGTGGAGTCAACATTGGGCATAAGGGACGGTTGTGGTTTGCTGTACCTTCCGACTTTGGCAAAGGCAGTCACGAGGCGGGTGCCACCAGAGGGTTTCTTAACCAGAAAGGATGGGTTTAAATATTCTACAGATACGCCAATGTCTTTGGGACCCTTGAATACGCCCATAGTCTCCAGTTCATCAAACTTTTGTTGAAGCTCAACCAATTTGTTGCGAGCATACTGAGGGAGACGCCCTTTGCGCTGTGGGGGTTCAACAGGTCCCATATTTACTTTGGCAGTGAAGGGGCCTGCGGCACCATTGTAGCCTGGAAAATTTGGGTCAAAGACGGAGAGGTACTCTTCAATCAGGGCAGAGAATTTGGATCGAATGTCTGGAGAGAGGAGATTGTCTGGATCGATAGACACATTGCCAGAAGTCGGGGGAGTTGGCGGCAATTTGGTCGTGGTGGAGGTGACGCATTGAGATACTGCAGAGCTAGCTGGTGAATAGACTAGATTAACTTGGCAGAAGTGTTCATTGCGAGTGAGGGAATGTGGCTCGTTGGAGAGGTTTGGGATGCGAATTTTTCCTGCTAAGCTAGAGACAATACCTGGAGGGGCCAAATTTTGGAAGTGGCAAGATTTCGAACCTTGGCTGTATCGGTACGGGGCTCAAGAGCATAATCAGAGTCACGTGGAGCTGTAGTGGGTAAGGTGACTTCCACAAAATCGCCTGGCCATACAACGGTTTAAGCCGATGGAGCGTGCAGAACCTTTTGTGCTGTGGTTGTGTCAACGGTTTGAGCTTTGGGGGACCCATATGTGTAACACGTCCCATCTCCCAGGATGACTTGTCGTTTGGCAGGGTGGACAGACAGATTTTCAACTACGAGTCCCTCGAATGTGAATGCACGCTGGTCACGAGTGAATGATAGGCGCGTTTGACTAACGATCTGAAGGGGGGATGAGCCGTCAGCTTGGTGGGCAGATTGAGAGCTTGGGGCCAAGGGTAAGCAAAGACGCTTAACAACGGAGTGGCGTATCATGTTTCCAGTTGCTCCACTGTCGATAGTAATACGGACCGTGTGATGTTCATAGAATGTATCAAAATATGGCGACTGTCGTGTTAGAACTCTGAATGCTGATAGACTAGGGGTGATGGTGTCATCGGGATCGTTATCACTAACGGCCTCCGTTTCCACAGCTGTTGTTATCAATATCAAGCATGGCCACGATCAGACGGGCTTTTGCCATGTATTTCCTGTCATGCTCAGGGAGGAAACTACATTCGCTCAAGAAGGTTTGGTAGCTTGAACGGCCGGCTTGTTTACATAGGGGGCAGGACTTCTCATGGCGGATTGAGCGTTGAGGTTGTCTAGGGGGTAGGCGGATACTTGAAGCCGCTGTGCGCATAATTTTCGCGTCGTCGGATGTACGAATTTCGTCGAGCAGAGATGGCAATGCTTGGGAAACTTCTGGTTTGATGGATGCGAGAGTTCGTGAACGCAATTCAATTCCGTACCTTTGCTTGACGAGTTTGGGAAGCTGAGGGTGGATAAGTTGTAGCCACGTGAGAACAACAAAATTCTCCACCGTTGGAGTCATCTCTTCATCCTCGAGAAGGGTTTCGCCATGGTGTGAAACACCATTACTACGGAGTAAGTTGTCCTCTATAAAGGCCATAGGCGCTGGAATAAATCTTCGGGGCGCTCACTGGACTCTAGTTGAATTGCGGCAAAACCAAGAAAGTGGTCACCAGTAATTTGAAAACCAAAATGTAGGCGAATAATGTTCCAGATGCTTTCAACTGATGTATAGACTGTCCAACGAGAGTGTTACGAGAGATGATTGGACAGTAATTAGCAATTTGTCCGAGCATTAACTTAAGAAAACTTGCTTTTTGCTGAGCGGTAATCCGTTTGGCTTCAGGAACGCTATCGTCGTCATCAATGAAACCGCGCAGGGGCTGGGGCTTAGTTTTCTTTGCCCATGAAGCTCCCTCGGCTAAAAATGGAACAAAGTTGGGGTCCATTGACAAAATATAGAGAAGATTCTGTCGCCAACTTTCGAAGCTGGTGATGGTTTCGCTTTTGCCGAGAGACCATTGTTTTGGAGCTCTGGTACTGGCCATAATTCACTTATCGCTTGCACTGGTTTGAAATGTTACGAGTATCGGTAGGTTGAAACGTGTTTAACCGAGAAATTTGTCACAGTGTGTGCTTACCAGTTAATGGTGGGTCTAGTCATTTCCTGAGCTGCCACCACACCAGTTAAATGAAGTAAACACACACACGTTTCGGGTAAACAATCCTTTATCAACAAAGCAACAAACACGAGGCGAGCAAAATATACCCAGAGAACCAGAAACACGCAAGACCAAAGGCGGGTTACTACTGGTCACCTAAACAATAACGAAGTACCGCAAGTCGGTACTGGCGCCGGTTTTTCGAAGTGGAAAAGGTTTCCAACTCAAAAAGCCATTGGTGACAGCATTTCTTAAAAATATATTTGTTGTTGGTAAGCCAGTTACAGCTTTAAGAAAGCTCAAATGTATTAAACAATATATTTTATTTAAAAGAATAGTCGTTTAACAGCGTTTTATGTACGATTGGCATCACTATATAAACAATGGCAAAATTCGATTACATTTTGCCCTAAAAATCTTTAAAATTTGTAATATCTTTTAATTAGTATACATACAAACTGCTTCATTGGCGATTGCTATAATCAAAAGTACAAGATCTCTCATTAAAACAACGAATAAAACAACAAAAACAAGAAGATTAGAATACCTGAGTACAATGTAAGTCGCCATCTTGATTACCCATAATGCATTGTTAATCATCGGGTTTATAATAATTGTCTTAAACCGATGTACTGGCATGATTGATCTGGCTTCAAACGCTAAAAAATTAACAATAAAAACAAATTTTCTTTTCTTTTGCTACTGATGGTCAGAAACTTTTATCCAAATAGTATTTAGGGCCGTTTTTTTCTCTTTCACATTTTTTTATTTTTTATAATTAAAAACATCATAGATGCCAAGTTGTAGGGAGAGGCTCGCTGGAGATTTAATGGAGCACTCTAATTTGAGTGAGCGCTGAAGGCATGAGGAGTTCAGTGAGTGCCAAAGGTGTGAGATTTTCTAGGGAGGTCCAAATCTGAGTTCTCCTAGATCACTTTTCCTGCATTCTGAGGTGATTTAATGACACATTTTACCATGTTACAATGACAAATTTCAAGGTAATAAATGGCTGAAAATATGAACTAGTTAGACTGTTACACAACAAATCTCAAATAAAATCCATGCAAAGTCACAATCCTCTCAATTTGTAGAATTCTTGGGTAAACCAGCACGAGCAGTGAGAAGAAAAGGGCTCTGAGGTCTAGATTTCTTGATTTCTCGTCAATTCGTCGCTGATTTCTCATTGATTCACGATTTCTGAGATCATGAACAGTTTTACGTTTGTGGAACAATAATTTATACGATATATATATTACAGAATTTGTTAACCCAAGCTCAGCTGGAGATTTTGTTTGCTCAGCTGGAGAGCTGGAGATTGAGTCTGAAAGCTGGAGACTTGGCATCTATGGTTTACAAAAGTAAGCTACCGATTAAGAATTGTTATCATAACTTTTTATAAATACTTCAGAGCACTCCTCCAAAGTGTAGTATTCACAATTTGTCCTTAAAAAGTGGTATTTTGCTGGCCCATGGACTGTTTTAGTTGTGCACCAGTCAAAATTTACACCGACCCCTCCCCTCTCAAATAAAAAACTATGATGGACGGGTGTCGAAATCGCTTTTAGTAGTTTTACATTGATCGGAGAGGAAGTCAAAAGAACATTGAGCAAGAGTTAAGGAAAACAGTTGAACAGTGTTCTTTCTGACGCAAATCCCGGCATGTGCATCTTATTTTTTCATCTCTGCGACAACCCGGAACCAAATGGTTACAGATTTATTGTCGCATCGAACAGGGACGAGCTGTACGACCGACCAACTGCAGAAGCCACATTTTGGGATGAAAATAAGAGAATTATTAGTGGTACGTGAATTTGCATTTTTCAAAAAACCTAACAAACATTTTTCCAGTCGCTTGTAACATATACCTAATTAACAATTAACTTACAGCAAATTCCTTCAGTAAAGCAGTCAACTTTTATAGTCTGTTGTAATAATGATTATAAAAGTTACTTGTTCCCAGCTGGAAACCAAAGGCATCAAACGATTCCTGTTTTCCTTTTTGTTGCTTATAGAACACGTTGAATTTAACATTTAAAAAGTATATTGTACTATTTCAAGATCTGTGACACAATCAAGTGACAAAATAATGCAGAACATTCACTAAGACGATCATATGAACACATCTTGCGTTAATGCAATTTATCAGCGCCCAATCCTGGCTTGATCGACCGTGGTTACGAAATAATTTCCACTACATCGACTACGAAAATAATTGATCAATAGTCACCCCATCAATTTACTAGATTCTTTTTGAAACTCAAGTTGTCTTTCCAATGTCTCAATTCAAGTTTTGCAATACAGGAAGTACAGCTTTTGACTTTTTTATTGAGACTTTTTGAGACTTTCTTGTTTAAAATAATAACAATTACAATCTGAAACTCGTTGCTATCCGCAAATAGCTTAGGCTAGTCGAGGCGGGCAGCGAAAAATAAATAAACTTCAAATATATTGCGAGCTACGTTACAGATTTTAATATTTTATATAAAATTTAAGATATATTATAAGGTAAAATAACAATTGTAATATATATTAAAGCGAAGTGTGAAAAGGATGTCAAATGTATCAACGTATTCATCCTCAACTCTTTGTTTAATCTTAACCTTTTTAAATGAACACGGGAGTGTCCCCCAAGGACTTGCTGGGGTGTTTCAACGTACATTATAAGAAATGTAACACCAAGTTTGATTGTTTAGTATATGAAATGTTGTTTATCAAAGACCTTAAACCATTATTGAACATTCAATCTGACTCAATATGTGCGAAAGTTTTCTTCTAATTTAGAACTCCGTTTCTATCGTTATTTAAATATTCATCCTACATGTACTCTGACCTGAATGATTTACATTAGTACCTTGAGAATGGCACCAGAATGACGCCGAAACGTCGGATTATTTCACTTATATTTATATGTAACTCAATGTCGAAATCGTTATAGATTAGAATTGTTAAACCTTGATTGTCCAATATAATAGTTACTGACTGCAGAAAAACGGATATTGTAATTATGTATTTCTTTTGAAGGGATAAACAGATCAGAAGTATTATCTGGAGTAAGATTACTGTGGGTCTCTATTCTCTTTCATTAAAACGGAAACACATTTAATGTATAACATGTTGACTGGTAGGATATTTGAAGAGACAAACAGAGGAATTGCATGGGAACGAAAAGGAACCAAATTCATAAGGCGCAATATGCGTTTTTGTAATATAAGAAGTTTTTCTAGATGAATTTTGGCTGCTAGGCCCCAAGTTGTTATCCATAGGACAAATAAGGAAGAAATAAAGAATGGTAAATGCTCAGTAGAGTTGCTTTGGGTACGAAATGCCGTAGTCTAGCAATGATGCCAACTACTTTACTAAGTTTTGAGGCAATGTGTGGTCAATGTGATGTTTCCATGACAAATGACTATCAACTAGCTATTACCCCAAGGTACTTTACATAATCTTTACATTCTAAAGCGCGGTTAGAGTTACTGTAGTATCAATGTCAAAGACTTTAATTTGTACTTGATAATTTAATATTTTTTTATACGGATGTAAAATAACGAAATTAGATTTCTTAATATTTAATCATAATTTATTTGCGATTATATATATAGCCATTTTTGGACACTAGATAATTCACAGTTTACTGTATATTCAAGAGATTTAAAGTTCTTATCTGCATAGAGAAGGCTAGTATCATCTACAAATAGATGAAAATTTAGTTTAGAAGAAGACTTGAAGATATCATTTATATAGGTTAGGAAGAGCAAGGGACCAAGAACCAAGCCCTGGGGACTGAACACCACACAATGTTGTAGTCTTGTTCGATATATTTGAACCAATTTGGGTTGATTGAATGCAATTTTTAAGATAAGACAAGAACCAGTCAAGTAATATCATGTGATCTACTGTATCAAAAGCTTTCTGTAGGTCAGTGAAAATACCACATGTATATATATTGTTTGCTTCCCATGTTAGTTTGAATTTTATTTATAATTTCGTTACATTTTGTCGCGAACGTACCAATTAATCATCAGAAATTAGTTTTCTGATAGAAATTTAATTCTTTAACATGTCCGATGTTGATGGGAAAGTTGATGTTATAGTCAAGTGTGTGGTGAAGGGATATTATGAATGTCTCTTCCATGTTGAGATCGGCAAAGAGTTTGGAGAAGCATGGAGAGTGAGCGAGAGCTCTTAAAATTTATAATAACCAGTTAATTCTCCATTAATTAAAATTGTGCATGTACTTAGAACTGTCATGCGGTTATCCAAGCACATTTTCTGGTTAGTGTTTCAAATTCTTATATTAATGAATAGGAAATTTTATCAGAAAAATTGGTGAATTAATATACCCCAATAAAAAACAAGTGGGAATCGAACTCACGTCTCCCTGTATTCTAGTCAGGAGTGCTAACCACTACACCATCAGGGACCACCACGCTGGCAACGTAGCACTTTCACGATTAGTTAAGTTGGTTAACGCGTGAGGATTCCTGGGCCCAATTTTTCTGAAATGCAAATGCGGCCTCATACTACTGGAGTGTGTTTCGACTTCGACATAAGGCTCAGATCCATTGAATAATACCAAATGTGAAGCATATGTGAAACAACAACAAGCGGTTCGGCCCAAGCCTATATACAAACATATACCAATGTATGTTGTTCAGTAGTATTCTAGTCAGGAGTGCTAACCACTACACCATCAGGGACCACCACGCTGATAACGTAGCAGTTTCACGATTAGTTAAGTTGGTTATAGCGTGAAGACTAGAATACAGGGAGACGTGGGCCTGATTCCCGCACGGGGTATTTATACCAATTTTTCTGATAAACGTTTATCCTTACATTAAAGATTAATCGTCAAATAGCTTCATACCAAATTATACTTATATACTTTGGGTAAGTCTTTCTTTTTACCTTGGAATATTTGAGTACCAAGCCATGCCTGCACCACTGACTCCTTTCGTGCTTTGTACTTGTATTCCTCGTACGCCAATTGGTCGAAATGATGCGGTGGTATGACACCTTTCAGTTGACTCAACTGTAAAACACTTGTCTTGCATCGCCTTAAGTTTCCTTTTTCTTTTTCAATTTCTTCTTGACATGCCCTCAGGTCAGAAAGCACCTGGGGACGGTTCTCCGAAGTCCTGAAACATTATTTTGTTTCAAAAGCGCGAAAAAAAAAATACAGTTAATATAAAGGATCTTTTTACGGTTGTCATTTTATCTAACAACTGATTAGAGTTGGTGTTACACGTTCCCTTGTTCTATGCGTACGAAGCTGACAAAGCTAGCGTTTGGAAGATGAATCTAGATTAGTCACAGCGTCAGATTAACTTTGAGAATTACTATTGATAACTCTTAGCCGAACCGTTCCAAAGCTTTTTAAAAAACTATTCCAACTTTGTTGAGGTTGCCATATTTTGATTATAGTTCAGCTGACGTAACCCTTTAAGCCTTTTAGCCAAACATATAGCCTTAAGGAGGGGGGTGGGGGTTCGTTGGACCCCTCCCCAAGATTTTTGTTATGCGTGGACCAATCAACTTGAGATTTGGCATGAATGTTAATTGGACTGCGAACCTTTATTTAATACTAATCACGTGACAATTACTTTGTTACAATGGTGACAAAGGCTTATGGAATGATGATGGTTGCCATCTTAGATTAATTTTCGAATTTTAAGATTTTGTCTAAGATTTAGAGATAGTAGAAGAAATGGAAGGAAATACCGTTTTATGTGGTAAAAATGCAAAATACTGAAAAATAAATGAAAAGTAACGATCATTTTTCAATTTTTTGAAAAAAGTCTACAAAAGTTTTTTTAAAAATCCAACTTTCGTGACTTTCTGTGATGACATCATCAACGATGACGTCAATTAATTCATTTCAAAACATGTATTCATTATCAAGGAACAATTGTGCCAAAGCTTTTGGCAATTGGAAAAGGCGTTCAGATTTGAGGCATAAAAAATCGAGGAGGGAGGGGGGGGTCCGTTCGAATCCCCCTTTGAGGCTTCTAGGGCTAATAATATATTATGTGCATTCTTGACATGTAAATAGCAACACATTAAATGACCAAACTCAAAGTATACCTTGTTAAGAGATTCAGATTCAATCCCTTTAACCTCTCGCTACTACTTTGCCCACCAACACGGATGATTCCAGATGGAGTAAACTCCAGGACTCCTTCCAAAAACTGATCCAAGGCATGGTTTGTATAACAGACCATCAACAACGGAGACTTACACTCTTGGTCCCAAGCCTTTCTGTTGTCGAGAAGAGCACGAACAATCTTCCACCCCACGTACGTTTTGCCTGAGAAACAATAACGGCATGCAAATCACTATTTGAATTTCTTTACTAACACGTGTACTGAGTTGCATGCTTGTTTTTATGTTTCTTCTTACAAATGCCATTGCAATGATGTCGATGATAATTTTCAAAATTTAAAAAATCCGACTTTATTTCAAATTAGTGTAAATAATAAAGACCTTTAGTGAATTATGGATTTCAACTGAAAAAACGCCCGATTCCAGGTTCGACGATGCGTCTGAGTAAACACAATCATAATTTATATGCAAACGCATAAACTTCATTTTAAAAAAATCTTTGAATTAAAACATTCATGTAATAAGCATATACGCATTCCAAAAGTCAGTTTCTTAATCTGCAGATGTAAACAGTTGTTGACCTCGAAACCTTGGGAGCTAAATTTTTCATTTTTGCAGCTCCAGTTATCACACCTCAGGAATTGTGTTAGAGTTACTCCAAGTTCCTTATTCAAAAATATGGGTCACGGACAAAATTTGCTATCGCCCCATTTCGGTACTGTTATTTTATCAAAAGCTTTTAGAAAGCCACGTGTTTGATGAATTGTATGATTGTCTAACAAAGACATTCATGATAGTCGTTCATGTAGACCATCAAGTGTGTTGAAAACGTTTGCTCTGAAGAACTTGTAAAGCTATTTTAGTCTGCAAATACACTCGGTAAATAGAGAACTCTGTTTCAAACTACCCTTAATACCATTGCAGTATACCTTAATACCATTGTAGTATACCTTAATACTATTGTAGTATACCTTAATACCATTGTAGTATACCTTAATACTATTGTAGTATACCTTAATACCATTGTAGTATACCTTAGTACTATTGTAGTATACCTTAGTACTATTGTAGTATACCTTAATACCATTGTAGTACACCTTAATACTATTGTAGTATACCTTAATATACCTTAATACTATTGTAGTATACCTTAATACTATTGTAGTATACCTTAATACTATTGTAGTATGCCTTAATACTATTGTAGTATACCTTAATACTATTGTAGTATACCTTAATACTATTGTAGTATGCCTTAATCCTATTGTAGTATACCTTAATACTATTGTAGTATACCTGTACCAGGAGGACCTTGAATAACAGCAAATTCTTTCGAAAGAGCTGCTTGAAGTGCCTCCAACTGAGATTTGTTCAATGGCTGATCCGATTCATTTGGAAGTGGCCACGATTCGAAATCCAAAACTGAAACCTCACTAGAGGACTCGTCCAGGACGCCACTTAGGTCATAAGTAGTTTTGACATTTTCCCCTCTTAAATACATTGGCAGATCAACGTTTGAGTGACAGCTTACCAGGTATTTTTGAAAGGGAAACATTTCCTGGTCTATCTCTTGCAGGCGGGCCAACACATGGCGATAAGACTCAAAATACGCTGGAGATTCAACCATCAACAGTTTGTGTCTACGAAAATCTTTACTGAGCATTTCAAATCCTTGTACGAATCGAATATCAATAAGGCCTGAAAATTAGAAAATAGATTTTTCCCAAAATATTCCAATTTACAATAATTATATTAATTAATAACTACTAATAACTGCATATCATGTTAGTGCGTTCGACATAAGTGTTTGTTGATTGCATAAGATAACATGGTGAAGTTTCATAATAGTTTAAGTAACCTTGCCAGTTGAAACTTAGACTTATGAACTAGAATATAATTATAACAGTAGTTTTGCACTGTAGTTCGAAGTTATGTGTAGTGTGAGCTATTGTTTGTTTACTCAATTGTTATTAAAATCACGTGATCGATTTTGACCAATCGCGCACGCAGATTTTTTACAGTGACCAAAGGTTGCATAATAAATTGTTGTTATAACTTTTTTCCAGAAATCTATTTGATTTAAAACTTTCAAAATGTTTTTGTTTTTTCATTTGAACTTCCGAATTTCATATACATTTTCTATGGCGAACTGGAGAAGACGGGCATGCACAATAGAGACACCTAAAACTAATTTCAGACTTCAACGGGATTCGATGTAAAAGGCTGTAATCGATGGTTGATTATTGTAAATTCAAGGAGTGTGGTAAATGATTTAGCAAGGCAACGTATTTGTAAGTATCATTTAGTTTCGTTTCCTTTAGTTCTTTGTTTTTCTGTACAGATTTGATTTTAGAT
>JAOBBB020094831.1:0-13402 GCA_025331005.2 Zoanthus gigantus
TTTTCATTTAAATTTTTTTTACCTTTTATCACTGTAAATAACATGCAAATTATGGTACAAATAAATGAATATATATACTTCTGTAAAGCCAAGACCCATCGGAGAATAACTGTCTCCTTGTAAAAACCATTTCTAAGTTTTAATCCATCTTATTATTGCAATATGTACACGTAAATATGCATAACAATCCACCAACCTAGTGCGCTATGAGCGTAACCTATGTGGTTTAGGAAATATCTTGAAAAATCCTAAATTTACATATCTCATAAAAAAAATTGGTTTCTGAAGGAAAGGTAGACTAAAATTTTAACTCTAAAATTGGATCTAGATTGGTCTAAAAATCTACTGTTCTCTTTTTTTCCCTAAATCACTCTAACTTTAAACATTCTAGCTATGTTCAGTGAGCCAGAAATGACTGCCTTTTGCATCCTCTTCAAGACATCCTTCGTTCTTACACCGAAGATCTTCCTCATCTGCGCTTCAACGTCTTTAGGCCATCCCCCTAGCACGTCATGATCACATTCAACTGGATGATCTTATATCCTGGGTAGCTTCTTGCAAGTTCAAAGCGCAGTGGTCCATACTTCTCTGTCTTCTCGGCTTCTTTCTTCTCTCTGTTCTCCAGCCAAGGGCAGCCAGTATCACTATCTTGCTTTATAGTCACGTGGTTGACAAAACGTGCGTCGACTCTATTCGCGCTGACAAATGTATGGTCCGCGTATACTGGGAGATCCCAAAATGCTTGGTCGTCTTTGGACTCATACATTGGTTTAGGTTCTGTCTTTGAAAACCAGGGTGGCACTGTTTCTACAAGATTGAGTGCTCTACATATATCGAAAAATAAGACCTTATAATGCCGCATTATGTCTATCCAAATATTTAAACTGTGCCAGCGTGCTCCGCAACCAGCCAGCAAATGTGCCAGGTTTTCTTGGCCTTTTCCACACAATCGACAAGTTATTATTATTATTATTATTATTATTATTATTATTATTATTATTATTATTATTATCTTAACCTTACCATTACTACTCTTATTACTATTGATACTATTAGTATTAATCTTTGCTGTGAGTGAACGCAGCTAGCGAGTAGCAACACTATTCTTGACTTTACCTGTGTTTCATTTCGCCGAGTAGGACTACGTGTATAGAGCGTTTCTACACTCCTAGCCATTTTTGCTTTTCTGAATATGAATATGTCGTTCATTGGTCAGCGGCAGTTGTCTTAAGGATACAAAAGATATATCGTATCCTTTCTGTTTTTCTGGCATCATCTTGTTTTTTCTCACAATCTGTAAGAGATACTTTCTAGACAGCATTTCACTTTTGATAAAAAATAGCTAGTATTATTTATATTTTTATTATTAGTATTGTTATTATCAAAATACTATTATTGTTCTTGTTTTTCTTTTTCTTTCTCTTGCTCGTAATATCTTGTTCTTGGTATTTTTATTTGCTTTTTCGACGAATTGACAGTTGCCTCCTACCACTAGCAATCTGTCCCTTTTGCTATCAAAAAACTCCAAGTCCCTTTCCCAATTTATTGATGCATGTAAAACTTTAATTTTCTCACACGCCAAAAGTTTAGAGTTACCTTTTATAGCTTTGATGTAAGAACATTTTTTTGTTGTATGACTGTATATAGATTGTTGTTCTACTAAGATTTAAAGTGATACTCTTTGATAATAATATTTCAAAAATTATTCCCATTGAAAAATTTTATGATTTAAAAAAACTTTAAAGAAGCTGACGTTCGATGTGAAAATGTCGAAACTATTTGCGGGCTTATAAATTTTTTTTCCGAAGTACGTGAATTCAAATTGTAAGATCTAAATATTTGTCAAATCTGAGTTAAGAGGTAATAAACCTCTCTTATTCAAACGAAAAGCAAAGAAACAGCGTCTTTGGTATTTTATATCATGATTTCATTAATATGGCAATAACTGAATCTTTCAGATTCTTAATTATGTTTCGATCTATACTGACTCCGACAACAATGTATCTTGAAGGATCATGAAAGAAGCGGAAGGTAACGCTTTCGAAACACTTTTTCGTAAATGAGCTTTCTTTGTTTCAAACACGCAATTAAACTTTTCATTTTCTTCCATTTTCATAAGAGGATTTGGTCAAACTCTTCGGCTCAACAATTTTCCTTAGTGACGCATGTACGCTTCTATTTGTTAATGAAGTTGTTTTCCAAAGACGTGAATTAATATTTCCATGATCTTACCGTAATTGGTCTCGAGTTAAGTTTAATGATGCTATTAAGTTGCGGTTGTCTTTGAACTAATTCCTTATAAAGTTATGAAAAAAATTAAACAAATCCTTATGCATAACAGTCTCAGATTATCAAGCACCTGTTTCACCCTTTGCACTTGCCGAGCCAAGTTCATGTATCAACAGAAGCAAAAATGAAAATTTCTTATATTTGAAATTATTTATTAAGACAATGATTAATTACCTAGAACACAAAAAGAAGCCGATTTATAATCAACTGCTTGTTCATTGAAATTCAACCGTGCAACTGTCAGATACTATAAAGGTGGTCATAAGGCAGGTAGACATTATGAGTTTGTACATTGTTCACAGTTACTCTATAATAGTCGTGAAACTACTAATTGATTTTTTTCAGGTAAGTTGAAATAAGTTTTAATTTTTATTAGAAACGTTACAGTTACAAAATTAGAGCGTTCGCATATATGGCAAACAAGAATTTAGTTTACAAGGGCGAAACTAATGCAGTCTGTTTAAGTATTCGCCCCATTTGTTCGTTGAACGCACATTGTTGGCATAAGATATTCACACAATGTATGACTGTTCATTCTAAAAAATAAACGCGAAACAGAATCTTCCTATAACAGTGAATAACATGATACGATAAAAATAATCCATTTCCAAAATGTAAAATAGTTTGGGAGAAATAAAAAGCAATCGACATCACCTATAGGAACATTTTCATATAATCTTCAAAGTTGAAAAAATCTCAAAACTTACAAATTTAAGAAAGACTTACGAGAAACATGCGGAGATCAGCGAAAACGAATAGAATTCTGTTTATTGTGCCCATTGTACAGAAAACAAGCATATATTGAAAGTCTTGTGGTGCAAGGCTGGTCTAAACGGAGATGATCCGAAGTGATTTTATAACATGGGTTACATAACAAATCAATGATATATTTTTCGTTGAAGTTAGCTTTTAACAATGAATATTAAAAATTTAGGTTTGTCCGAAGTCTTATAAACATAATCTATGAAAAAAATGTTTAGAAGCTCAATACCATTTCTTTTTTACAAGTTACATGCACATCCTATTCTTTTTAAACTTAAATCCCAAAACCGAACCCTCTATTTGCATTACGTAGTCAATAGAGCATGCGCGAAAAGTATTGTTTAGACTCTGCTTATTAATTAATATGTTAAAACTTTAACTGGGCGAGAAACTAACAACAGCGTCAAAAAAGAATAATTCATTTAGGTAAAGTTGATGGTCCTAACACATATAGACAATGATTCAAACTTCTTTCATGGTCTTTTTTCCACGACAATAAAATAGTATAGGAGAATGATTTATCAAAACCAACACAAATGATACATAACTTTATGGAACTATTAGAAAAGGTGTAAAATGTAACGCTTATTTTTATTAAGTAAACTTATAAGAACAGTAATTGAGCAAAAGAATCGCCTGAAAAATAAGAACAAATCAAGAACAATCTGAAATTGTTAAGAAAAAAAATTGAACCATATTAATAATTACTCATACGGTTACGTGTCATGCGTGTCAGACATAGCACGTACAAGTTGGCGCTATCTTTTCCCAAACTAAAATACTAAAGTTACTGTCTGCCTTAAATCACAAGAAAAACAGAGCATACAAGAGTTGTAAGGGCGTTGTAATTCATTTTCAGCTATTAAAAATATAGTGGCAGTTAAGAAGAAAATCACATTGAGCCTGAGCAAAAATTTACTGGTTCTTAATAGAAAAAAAGTGTAACCAGTTAGATTCTCTTTTTTTAAATAGATCTGTTAATTTGTAGATGATGCACCAGGTTTCCAGAGGAACAATGTCAATCGAGAGACCTATAGTATTCTTTTGCTTATCGTTTCACTTCTGTAATTAGTAAGGTGAAATGAAATGATCAAGTTACTTTTTTCATTACACGTACTTTTATTATTTTGCCGGAAAAAAAAATTAAATATTTGAGGTCTTTGAGCAGTTTGAGTTCGATGTTCCGGATATGAAGTCAAATATCTATTGAATAATCAAGAGAATAGACTTAGGATTAGAACTGACACATTTTCCGATCATTATGTTTCTCCTCTTTATTTGAGTAAATTTGTCACTGCCCCAATGAAAATACGATATTTGAAAATTTCAAATCAAATCATTATACTTGATTAAGTATAAATATGCTTGAAACTTTGAATGCATAAACTTGGAAATTCCATTAGAACATCTGTAAAAAGACAGTTAATCGTTGTATTTTGACTTCCAACATATCCTCGCTTTCTGATGTGGTAAGTTATTTGTCTAAAACGTTTGAGTCAGATTATCTAACAGAATAATATTTCAATTCCACTTTTTCCCAGAGTTGACATAAAAATATAGTTTCAACTTAGATTCACATCTATTTGAAAAAAATTAAAAATTTATAATTCTACTGCTTCGGGTTAAATGGAATTGCTTTATGTTTTAGAATAGTCTTAATTTGAATCCAACGCAGGTGTTATCGTATATGAGTGCCTTTCTTTCATAGATGAGAAAGGACGCGTGACGCAGAATCATTTCCTTCAACAACTTCTAAATGACAAAAATAATTTTATCGTTAATGAATATTTGCAACAATTTATTCATAATATTTGCCAAAGTCTTAGATCATGATTAATGAAAATTGTTTGAAAAATGTGGGAATAATCTGTCTTGGGGCAGATGTTTCATAGAATAACACATTTCAAAAACACTTTTAAGTCTTTAGGAACCATTTGAGTTAAAATGACAGAAAATGTTTATCGATATCATTTTGCATTTGCCCATAGCAAAGAAATAATTTAGCCTAAAACCAAAGTAATAACTATCTTTTACATATCCAAACCCATTTAAAAAGCATATATACCCGGCTTATGATCCATGAAGGACTTACATTTTTACCTTGACTAAAGTTACGGAAACAGCAAAGCAACTAAATTGATCTTTTGACCTTGCATTGAAAGGTTGAAAATAATTGATAATAGTTGTGTCTTGTGAACAATTCGAGCCAGTTGCTCATTTCCGTTCTTAAAAGGAAAACTTCAAACGTTTGAGTATTCGCACTCTTTAGAATTATCGAACTGTTATAAAATCAAGATTCCTTGGTATGTTTTCAAGACTTTTTTATGTTTTCTATTGATTCCATTTTGCTAGCGAAGTTATAAGTTAATTATATTTGATGAAAAACTTCAGAAACACTTAATAATTTTGAATTAGGTAGCAAATAAAGGCGTGAGCACAGTTTGCCTTTTGCCAATCCAGCGATCTCTGTACTTTAAACCCAGTCAATGCTCGTCAGAGAAGAAAGGTATAAATTATAAATTCTTTTTGTTTATCATACAAGCAGAGATAGCAAACTACCTTGCAAAACCTTTAAAATTAATGGTGGAAAGTTACTAGTTATATGGTAGGATCGAGAGGGTCAGTACGTTTACAACGCCTTTTTGGGCACATTAATTTGATGTTATTCAACCTAAGTTAAAACGTAAAGTAACAATAAAATCTTGGCTTAGTGATGACTAATTATAAAATTTATTTTCTCCAAACAGTACTGAACAACATGGCTGCAACAAAATGTCTTCTTGTTGCCATTATCTTATCCATTTTTGTAACTGAGGGTTTTACTTTCAAACTGCGAAGTCTGGAGAGAGAAACAGCCGGTAAGATTTTGTTTTATCTCATTACAGTACCAAAACGTACTTCTCTTTGCTAAATAATATTTTTATAACAAGACTGCTTAAATGAACAACTTTGTTCAAGCTTTTTTCGCTAAAAGTAGCTTTATAGGGGTAGAAATCTAATATATCTAAAATAAAATATCGTCAATAATTGATCTATTTAGCCTAAATTAGGCAGTTTAATCATATTGCTAGTTATAGTTAACGCTTTGTATAAATCAAAAAACTACCTGAAACACTAGGATCGAATATCTTACACCGAACTAAGAGTAAGATTGCGACCCAAATGCTATTAAATTTAGAATCACTGCATGATGAAAAACGCAGCTAGAGTCCATAGATTTATCGCCTAGGACTTCTAGGCAGTTGTAGCCAGTCGCAGTTATTCTGGAATGGCATTAGCTGTGGTACCTGCGCAAATAAGTTTTGAGATACCGTTCGTTATTACTGAGTAATATATTGTTCTTATCCTATGGTTAAAAACCCAGCCAATCAGAAGACAGGGTAGCGAACTCTGTGTTATCCAACGGGTAGTCTTCCATCCAGGATTCTTGTCAATACTTACGAGTGGATGTTTGTTCTCTTTTAGTCCCATGCGAGTCTCCAAGATAAGAAATGTTTGCAATTAATTCAATTTAGATTCTTCAGTGCTATTTGCTGTTTAAAATGTCAGCCGGCAAACCGCGGATTTAGTTCTTCACTCCCTGCTGTGAAATAATTATATTAGTTTCATGTGATTTGCTGTATTTAAAGCATTGGATAAACTAGTTATGGTGCAATGCTTTATTGCTGGATACGTATCACTTGTATTTTCTTTTAGTATTTTTT
Organism: Zoanthus gigantus; assembly: GCA_025331005.2. Lineage (NCBI taxonomy): Eukaryota > Metazoa > Cnidaria > Anthozoa > Zoantharia > Zoanthidae > Zoanthus > Zoanthus gigantus. The sequence goes on from JAOBBB020094831.1 coordinate 6,756, forward strand.
TTTCTGAGTATTATTGGTTTATAAAAGAAGATGTAATTTATTTATTTATTTCTCACAAACCATTGGCCAAACTGACGATTATTTCCAGGTATTTTTTTCTGTATACACGCAAGAAAACATTGCATAACTACTATATATGCATCTACGTAAATGTTCATATTCTTATTCAATATACAAATTTGTGATTATGTGATTTATTTATTTATTTATCTATTTATTTATTTACCGAATATTGTAATACATGCTATGCTGCCTAGACCTGTAATTCGGTTTACTGACTGCATGAGGTCTCAATCAACTCCATGGTGATGATGATGATGATGGTGATGATGTTGATACTCGATGATGATCTTGATGATAATGATGATGATGGTGTTCTTGATGATGATATTACTGATAATGATGATACTCGGATGATGATTATCTTGATGATAATGATGATGATGGTGATCTTGATGATGATATTACTGATGATGATGATACTCGGATGATGATTATCTTGATGATAATGATGATGATGGTGATCTTGATGATGATATTACTGATAATGATGATACTCGGATGATGATTATCTTGATGATAATGATGATAATGTTGATGATTATGATAGGAAATAACAATTTTAGGAAGCTTTAAGGAAGCTCAGCCTCTGTCGGGATGCGATAAGCATAAGCTCTGTTTTCATTATACTGAGAGTTACTTTGTTTAACTAATAAACGTCTTACAGTAATAGTCTGGCGCGCCCAATCGTGGCCACCCCGTATAAGTTTCATACAAGTTTTTGATAGGTTTTTAACAAGTTTGATGGATCGCATGATAAAAACTTTCTTCTGCCCTCCTGACGCCTATTTTCGGGCGATGTGATTGGCTCTTCGTAAATCAACAGCCATCAAACTTGTCAGAAACCTGTCAAAAACTTATACAAAACTTATGCGGGATGGCCACGGTTGGACGCGCAAGACTGTAAGGAATGCGAAGACTTGATGTCATTAAAATTATTAATCGCGAATATGATATGGGTGCTATCTACTTAAATCGTGTGCTCACGACTAGACTTACGATGCAAAGTTCAATTTTAGAGCTGAAAAAATAGTTTCCTGTAATCTGATTAAATAAACGACCAATCACAGGACGTTATATACACCGCGCACGTTGTAAATATGTAATTATCATCTGTTGACCATTTTCCACACTCAAAATGGAGCAAGCAAATGTACTTATCTTTCGTTATTTGTTCGACGTGAACAAATTGACCTACTCGGCTACAAGCGAGTTACGATCTTGTTGCGTTTTCAGTTTTAGCTTTCTTTTCGTTGTTTTGCCCTTCTGTCATGGTTTCTTTTACTTTCCAGCGCGAATGAACACTGTGCCTTCTGGCAATTTTTCAGGATGTCGATCGGCTGTCTGATTTGCATATACCCCTACTGTAACAATGCTTCGTTTCTCCCTTTCTTTCAAATCTTACTTATACTGTAAGCGTTTCGTGATCATTGTTTCTCGAACTTTCGATCTCTGTATGTTATGCCCTGTTTTTAGATTGCGTGCGGCATGCTATAAATATTTGCAAGTGTTTCCGACGTGGAAATAAAGAAAATAAAAGTCACAATAAACGGAACCCCTATTATTCGGCTCTGAAATTATACTAAAGCAAATATTCGCCTTCGGCTTGGCAAGATTTTGCTGTGTTTACTTTGCCCTCGGCGAACAATTGCTAAATAGCAAAACAAAAAACAAAAAAAAACAATGATCTTATATAATTGCGCACAACATATTTTATTAGTATAAGCCTGCATCTCGTTAACAGAAAAGATTTGCACATCTTAGATCTAAATGAATTAAATAAATACTATATTTAACGTCACTTGCGAAGGAAGTGGTTGCTCATTCCTCCTATATAGCTAGCAAGAGGCTAACGTTTAATCGCTCGATGGCTCAGATCTTATCGTGAAGTCGAATTTGCAGAGAGGGGAAAACCGGAGTACTCGGAATAGTACCCTCGGAGTTAGATTGAGATCGACAAATCTCAGCCCACGTGCGAAGCCTGGGAATCGATCCCAGGTCGTAGAGGTGGAAGGTGCGACTGATGACCACTACGCTAACCTGACTCCCCTAAGAACTAACGGCGTTGACTTTGCCGTTGTCATAATATGTCAGAGTGAGAGAGCGGTACTAACAGAAGAATCAAAGAAAATAATTTCATGTTTTCAGGGTCCAACATTAACGGTCGTCCGGTCGTCAGAGACGGCTATTATTTTTCATTGACGACTCGATCTTAAAAAATGGTTGTCCCACATTTTTCTTTAGGTGATGGATTCCATGATAATCTTACATTTTCGCAATGCAAAACTTTTCCTGTTTTAATTCTGAAAAATAGCGAGATGAAAGAAAACACAGCATGATTTTGATGTTGCCTTACATGATGTTAATATTTATTAAGTAACATTGGCTAATGTAACAAGAATTGGCCTTTTGAGTAAAGAACGATTAATATGCGGTTGAATACAGTGTATTATGTAGTCTTCATTTTCCTGTTGTGGGTGGGAAGTAGGAACGACCAAATTTTTCTCTGGACGACTAAATCCTAAAACATGGTCGTCTCTTTGACAACCTCTTTCAAAAGTTAATTTCGAGCCCCCTTTTTTTTAACGATCTCACACGATCTCAAACTTAATTTGATTTATATTTTTGAGTTTATACACTTTACGCTCTGCTACCCAAGGACAACATCCAACGCTTGATTAAACTGCAAGGTCACTTTCTCAAACAAAAGTTTTCATTCAAAACCTTCTTTTCATATTGTTTTTTCTTGCAGTTGCTGATAATCAACCACCAATGCCAAGACCAGGAAGGAAAAGGTGATTCAAAACTACTATGCTTGTTATTATTAGGTTTATTTCTGTGGAACTGGTATGAAAAAATTAAAATAATCACATACAAAAACTTTATTTCTGCAGGGAATTCGAAGCCATGCTTGAAAACGAAAGAGAAGGTAAAGATAGAATAAAATTGTATGTGTTTCTATAAATTTGTAATGCTGCCCTTAAGTAGCATGATTTAAGATGTTTCTAATGTTTTCCGCGTGGGCGTGGTTGGCTTAGTTAGTAAGATCTCCGCCTTCGGACCACAAGGTTCCCATGCAGTTCGATCCCCGGCTCTGCCGAGATTTGAATATTTCTGCAAACTCTTTCCCACCTAACCTAAATCAGCTTTCCATCCTTCCAGGGTAGGTAAATGAGTAACAGCGTCTGCTGGGATCTAATCTGCGATGGATTAGTAGTATGCGAGGAGTAGTCAAAGTCTCTCATCCGCTTAACACTAAAGAAACAGGAGATACGCGTCGGCTTCAAGACTTGGCTAATAAAGGATTTATCACTAGCTAATAATTTTTATTTTCAAATGAATCGTTATGCTTTTATTATAAAACTATATACCCTATGATTAATTCCTGCTGTGTTCCATGGAAGCCTTCGACGAGTAGCGTATAGCTGTTTAGAGTGGTACCTAGACATCTGAAAATACACACAAATTAAAAAAGACTACCTCAACAACCAGGGCAACCATTCACAATGCGCAAAATAACATCGGGGGAAGTTAAAAGGGAAATTGACTCCCTACGCTCGGACTGATCGACAGGATTTGATCAAATTCCTGCAAAATTTATCAAACTGGTCAAGGAAGATCTTGCTGGACCATTGGCTTACATCATCAACACTTGTTTTGAAACCTCGACTTTTCCATGTGTATGAAAGACTGCCCGAATCTCACCCATACCAAAGATCGATGAGCCAATCAACGAAAATGACTTTCGCCCAGTGTCGATATTGCCTGCCCTCTCCAAGGCATTTGAACGGTTAGTTCTAAAGCAAATTATTGAATACATTGACGAACTCTGTCTTCTTGCACCGAATATCTCTGGTTTCCGCAAAGGTCATTCCACAACCACTGTTCTCTTAGGAATACGTGATGACCTTATCCGAGCTAAGAAACGAGGCGAGGTAACCATGATGGTTTGTGTAAATTACTCAAAAGCCTTTGACACTGTACAGTTCAAAGCAGTACTGACAAAGGTGCACGGCATGGGATTCTCGCATACCTTTCTTCAGTGGATGGTAAACTACCAATACTGATCGAAAGCAGTTCGTGCAAATCAATGACAAGTCATCTGAAACAGCAACAATTAAGTTTGTTCAGTATTAATACGGGTATTCCTGGTAAAAACCCCGAGCAGCATCTGTTTGTGGAGTGGATACCAAGCCAAGAGACTAGTACTAGCCACAGGTTAGGGGGTTTGTGTATTTTCCAGACAGTTTGCTATATTACTCAATAGTGTCTGTACCCAACTGTATGGGATGGCTATCAATAGTTCTTGCATTAAAGATGAATTATTATCCCAGAGCTCACGTTGATGAGATTGTTATTTAAAGTTCTTGCATCAAGGCTGATATATTACCCTATAGCACCTGTACTTAGGTGAATATGGGATTGTTGTATATGTTACTTCCATCAAGGCTGATATATTACCCTATAGTACCTGTAATCAGGTGAATATGGGATTGTTGTATATATTACTTCCATCAAGGTAGATATATTACCCTATAGTACCTGTACTCAGGTAAATATGGGATTGTTGTATATATTACTTCCATCAAGGTAGATATATTACCCTATAGTACCTGTACTCACGTGGATATAGGATTGCTGTATATAGTTCTTGCATCAAGGTAGATATATTAGTACCCTATCGTGTATATTCTTACGTGGATGGGATGAATCACGATATTTTTTGCATCAAGGCTGATATTTTACACCAGTTTATGTACTCACGTGGATGGGATCGCTTTATATATTTCATACATTTGAAGCTGATCACCGATCCATGTGGCAACGTCGGAAATTTGACCTGATTTTGTTAACCAATCCTTGATGTTGAATCATTTTTCTATGCAGTGTATGTAGTCCTGTGGATGGCATGAATCTAGATGCCTACCCGTGCATTAAGGTGCACAGCAGCTGCGATTTTACCAGACCAAACCTCTTCAGAATCCAGTGGACCGATGTTTACCTGCTGAGTGAAGGTAGCTCGTCACAGCATCGTTCAAAAGACCTCAGTCGGCTGACAGCAAATATTGCCAAGGCATGCTGTGACGCACTGATGCCTCACCTGGAGAGTTTCTGGCTCAGTGAAATGCGGCAGATTGGTCTTCGAGTTAACATGGACCGCGACTCGGTTCGTAATTCTAATGTCTGTATATTGTATCTTGTTTGCAAAGCCTGCCGAATTTCAATTTCAAATTTTTTACTTAGTACGAATTGTGAGACTGAAGATAATAACAGAGCAACGCAGTTATATCTTCACAAGTGTGAATTGTTTTGCATACCAGAATGCTCGAACTCAAATGAGCGAGCTATGCAAAATGCAAAATGGTATAAGTCACAAGAACAACAAAAGCAATTTCACAATCCTAAAATATGAGAGTGCTTAACAAAACAAAATCTTACCTAAGGCAAAAACAAAACAAAATCTTACTCCTAAGGCATATATGTACATATATATAAACAGAAAACCCATCCTAGAAATAAATATATATAGAATAAACAGAAAGAAAAACATGTTGCCACAGATGGCATTCGGACCCACGTCCCCCGGATTACTAGTCGAGTGTGATGACCACTACACTACCGCTGGAAACGTAGCTATCCTGCGGTGGGTTGATCTTAACGTGGGTTTTCCCGGCAGTTTTTCTTTCAAGGGCTGGATGGGAACGCCTATAACTCCATATTCATACTTTTCCACCTAAGGATCAAGTAAATGATTCAGTCTGAGATAGTAATGACAGTGGTGTTAGAAGTACATGAAGTATAGTCTATAATAGTAGCTGTTGTTGTAATAGCAATAGTAGCAGTAGTTTAGTAGAATTTACTTGTTTCATGGCTATGAATTAAAATGTAACTTATATTAAATTGTTCCTATTTATTTTAGGAAGGTTACCTGATTGGCAGCCAGGGAAAGTTGCTGTCATCTGACCTTTTAACTCAGCTGGACAACGAACTGGTACCAGCCCTTAATGCAGCTGCAAACACATTTAGAGGGGGTGCCCTCAGTGTGGAATTGTTACTAAGAGTGACCAAATTGCTGTAGATTGGTAGATGGTTTGAGACTGATTTTTTAATATCATAATCGTTGCTGAGTAGAACAGCAAAAGATTTGTTTCTCACTCCGAATCTATAAACTCTAATGGGAAAAGAATGTCCAAGTTTTAAGGCTATTTTTTTAATCTTCTGAGCTATTCAGCCTCAAATACTCTTCACGCATGCAACCATTCAGGCCTCTACGTGCTTCGAGCCCGTGATTTCGGCCATAGCAGTACACTGCTCGATCCTACCAATTGAGTTACAAAACAAAAACTTTTGGAAGCAGTTTATCGAGTCTTTGTGCTGCAATATTTGTTAAAAAGTAAATGAGATTTCCAGTCACTAATCGTTTAAATCAATTAAATGGCAAGAAACAAACAAATTTCTTATTTCAATTTTAAAGAAACAAAACATGTTCTCCTTGCCTTTATAGCGGGTAAAATAAAAGGCGCTCAAAGAGCACATGTGGTCACTCCAATTTTCACAACTATTACCATTTCTTAGACCAAGTAAAA
>JAOBBB020094916.1:0-13400 GCA_025331005.2 Zoanthus gigantus
AGTCTTTGACTCCCCCTGGATGGGACACTAATCCATCGCAGGTTAGCTCCCAGCAGACGCTGGTACTCATTTATCTATTTGAGAAGGATGGAAAGCTGAGTTAGCTTAGGCGGAAAAGAAGCTCACACAAATATTCAAATCTCGGCAGAGCCAGGATCGAACTGAGAACCTTGTGGTCGAAAAGCAGAGATCTTACAACTGCGCCAACCGTGACCGCCCAACTTGAAAAAGAGCAATTTAAAAATATGGGTAAATTCTATAAGGAGATAAGTTAGACTTATTACTAAAAAACGATGTTTATCCATACGATTATGTTAACAACCTTAATAAATTAAAAAGAAACACCAAAAGAAGAATTGTATTCAAAATTAAAGGAGCAAATATTTCAGATGATGATTACAAACATGCTAAGCAAGTGTGGGAATCATTCAATATTAAATGTGAAACGCCCAACATTTAACTAAGTTATGCTAGTTTTATGGGTAAATGGTTTACTACACTTTCCATAACGTGCAAATTTTGAAGATCAAGCGAAACAATTCTTTATAATTTGAGAAATTCTTTGTACGTAGGTTTATTCATATTATAAAGCCTTGAACATCTACGTTGATAATTATTTTCATTCTATTTTATTTTTTCATTATTTTTATTTTTTATTTTTATATCAGTCTCGCTGGATTTAATCGACTTTTCAGGGTCTTTTTTTATTTTCTGTCAGTTTAAGCTGTATTGACAGCAATGATTGACAGCAATAAAAAACCAAAATATTTCTCAATTTTGAAGCTTAAAGTTTATGTGTTTATTTTTATATTTCATATTTTTAAATTTTTACCGTATGTGGCTTTTCAGTGCTTGTGAGAGTCAAATTTACTTACTTGTACCAGGAGTCCATTACCAGGAGCGTGATTCTCCCATACTGGGTCTGGCCATCAGCACAGTCGCAAAGGTGTCTATTTTTAGATCTCCTTTATCCGCGAAACAAACAAAGGGTTACGTAACTGACCAATCAAAATGTGAGATTTATTACGTCACTCCAGAAGATCGTGGACCGTGCCAATAGTTTGTTCGCCATATTTTTCGCTTTGTGCCAGTCGTCATGGTAACTGCTTTTCGCGGGAAATCGGGATCCAAAAATAGACACTTTTATGACTGTGCTGATGGCAGGATGTACCTTGGCTTCCAGTTGTCCTCTTCCCCTTTCGTATGAATCTAGTTTAACGGAATTTTAGTCAATTAAGACGCGTTAATAAAAGCTGCTAAAGATGTGCTATGTAACGTTTATGCTTATTTCTAATCAGGTTTAGTCAAGCGGACGACACATGCCATACTTTCGCTGTCGTAGAATTTGTGCCACACTGTGGTACCGCTGGAGAAAGAGTTTTGATTGCAGCTCCAGAAATTCAGAGTTTAGGAAAAAAACTTGTGTTGATGGTGCTACCCAAAATTCATCCTCCATGTTTGTCAGTTAGGAATGATATAAGAGTGGATGTAAACAGCTCACACAACAAAATTCCAGTAAGTGCTTCGATGGAATTTTAAAACTTGGTTTTTATTATTGTTTTAGCTTGTCCAGTCAATGTATGTGTGGGGTTCAGTTAGCGTAGCTGTCATTGTTCCCGCTTCGCACAACTCGGGACCTGGGTTCAAATCCTTACTTTACACACGTGGGCTGTGATTTGTCACTCTGAATCAGATTCCCAATGTTCTCTAGGATCTCGGGCTTTCCTGACTCAGAAAACATTTGGTAGAAGTAGCTAAGGGCGGGCAAATGGAATAAAACATTACTTTGTTATCTCTAGTGTCATTTTAACAGTATTATCATGATGATGACGATGGTGTATGTTGAAGTCTTTTCACTTTCGGTCTTGTCAAAAGGACATGTAAGGGTATGAAGGATATCACTACCCTGATAACATTGTTCTGTGCATTAGTAAGATCTCAACTTGAATACTGTACTGTAGTATGGTCACCTCAAACTATTAGGAATATCAATAAGCTAGAAAAAATTCAGAGAAGAGCCACTAAGTTTATTCTGAAGACAGACGATGACTATGATACGCACGGAAAACAATTGAATTTGTTGTCTTTGGAAGACAGGCGCTTTTTGTTTGATGTTTTATTCTTGTATAAAGCTCTTAATGGGTATATAAGTATAGAAATATCCACATATATAAATTTAATTTTTTGTTTTAGGTGGTCTGCCTTTGTATGGGGTCTATGACTCTTTTGTAGACTATCCTTATGATAATGTTGTTTATTGTCATTAAACTGTAATAAATAAATAAATAAATAAATAAATTATGACATCATTTGTTTAATTGTGTCTAAACTTACAGGAGTGATGACTTGACACGTTATGACATGAAACGGCATGAATCATGCCATGACATCACTTGTGAAATCAAGTCTAAACTTACAGAGGTCATGACATGACCTGACATGAATCGTGCCATGACATCATTTGTAAAATCTTGTCTAATTTTTTAGGTCAGCCTGAGGTGCAAGCTTTCTATCATTAATGATCGATATTTTACTCAAATTCAACTCAACTAAACATATTATTGAAGTTTATTTCAACAGAGAATTAAACTTTAAGGTTAGTACTCAGTACAAGTCTCCTCATAAAAAGAGAATATCAGCGATATCAACCAGTATTGATTTGGAGAGGAAATAAAACGGGAGTATTCTGAGCTTAAAACTCTGCAGCAGGAGATTGTGAAAACTAATCCAAGGGCTTAAGAACGGTTCCTTTGAATTGGCAACTGACCGCTACACCAACCAGATTATTATTTTTGAATTAAAGTATGAGAGAGATGAGGTACAATTTATATGAACTAGCTTCTTATTCTTCAAAGGTCCACGAACTAGTTCACGTGAGAGCACCAAGTGTTAAATGCCCAAACAGTTTTGGTGGATGTGACTGGATGCGAGAAGTGCTTCAGAAAACGTCACAGGAAGCACAAACAGCTCTAAACTATTTTACTTACGACCTTTGTATCCAACATGTCTTCGTTACTTTGTGCAGTATTAACGACTCTGTAGGTGGGTAGTTTTACAACAACGTTAAAGATAACGAGATAATAAGGATAACAATAGTAATAATAATATTAACCGTCGTCTGGTTAGCCTAGTTGATAAGATGCCAATCTATCGTGCGAAGGCTCGGGTTCAATTCCCGGCCGGACCAACACTCAGGGTTTTAAAATAATTGAGGAGAAGGTGCTGCCTTTGCTCTAACATCTGCAAATACTTAGATTTTTGACGTTTAAATTGTAAACCCTCGGAGACATCTGTGTTTATGTGTGTCTGTGTGTCTGTCATGTAAAAGATCTCCGTCCACCTTAGAGTGGTAGAGATGGTGTCCCCAATTAGTTACCTTTGGTCGGCTAAATATATATGACTTGACACCTAAATAAAGTCTTTATAACAATATAGTAATTGCAAAAATAACAAAATTAATACTAATACTAACAATAATAGTATTGATGAGGCGCAATCAGGTTGGGAGATATTAAAAATGGGAAGCGTTCAAGCGTTCTCTGATCAACTGAGCTGCATATTCGAGTGGATCATAGGTCCAGGAAAACTTTTGAACCGCCGCATATGCCGCTATCAGCAAAATACTTACAACAATGTTAGGTCATTACCAGGATAATAAGCTATTCTAACAAAGAAACGCCGCTCTTAACTTATTCGCACTTTTCCATTCTTTACCTTCCATTTTAATTTATTTATATTTGACTGTATGTTTAGCTCTGCAATGGTAGCTTGTCATTTTTCCTACTCTTGATGAAAGTCACACGTAAGTGATTGAAATCTTGAAATAAAGACTCGATTGATCAGAGATCTTCGCTCATCCTCCTTTTAATAATTATAATAATTATTATTATTATGATAACAATAATGATAATGATGATGATGATGACGATGATAATGATGATGATGATGATGATAATGATGATGATGATAATGATGATGATGATAATGATGATGATGATAATGATGATGATGATGATAATGATGATGATGATAATGATGATGATGATGATGATAATGATGATGATAATGATGATGATGATAATGATGATGATGATGATGATAATGATGATGATCATGATGATGATGATAATGATGACGATAATGATGATGATAATGATGATGATGATAATGATGATGATAATAATAATAATGACGATGATGATAATAATGATGATGATGATGGTTTAGCCCAATTTTTAACTATACCCAGTCTGATGTTGTTATTTAACATTTTGCAGAGCAGGTAGTGGTGAACAAGATAGGAGTTACCCCAATCTCCTTTGTTGAGGTGCAATTCCAGGTTATAATATAGACACTAAGCTTACCAGCCTTCAAAGGATGGAAAAAAAAAACTGAGCCCTAATTGGTTTATGTCCTTGAATCTCAGCAGATCAAGGAATAGAACTTGCCTTTTCAGTTAGCACAAACAGTGTATAGAGATTATAAATTCCATGGAAATGGAACAATAATTAATGTGGAACCCATGGAAACACCATCAATCAGCAACATTTGAGCACCACTTACTTGTAAGCAATGACCCCTTAAAAATTAAAAAATCTGCAGTGGAACGCAAACGAACACACCGAGGTGTGAACACGAACGCAGGTGAATGTAGGGTTCATTTTTTTCGAACGAGGGTGTGTTTTTTCTTTTGTTTAAGAGTGCAAAAACGTGTTCGCGTTCATGCTTCAAAAGAGTTGGTTTTTTCATGGACTGTCACAATAAATGATGCTGTAACTCCCCTAAAGGGGCTTTTCAGTATCATATTAAAATCCTTTTGCCCTCTCTCCCAGTTAAGAATCCCTTCACCCAGCTTTTGAGAGTTTCCCTCCTTGATAACACCATGTACAAATGCCATACATAACTATCTACCATGGCATAAAAAATGCATCATCTTTAACAGAAGCCCAGCCTCTTCACAAGAACCTTATCTATCTCCAGAAAAGCATGTAAGTGAAAAGCAGAGATTGCCAAGTTAATGGAGATGGGCATTATCAGCCATCCTCAAGTACCTCATAGGAATCACCTTAAGTTTATACATGGTGAAGAAGGCTAATGACAGATGTCAACTATGTGAGGATTATGTAGATGACTTAAGTCTGAATAACATCACTACCCCCTAACCATTATTTAACCCCATACATTTAGGATTTCACAACAACTTAGTGGACAAAACCATAATTATTGCCACAATTTCATCAAGTCTTAGTGCAACGCAGCATGTTTATACTTAATCTCCCAGCAGTGTTACATTGTGCCTCCCTGGGAATGTTTTATTTTTGTCATAATCACACAGTTACAAAAAAGCCCCAAAGCAAAACAGTTGGTAGCCAGGACGTGGCGTGAATAGTCATCAAGAAATCCAGTTCACTCTTTTTCAACAAGAAAATGAGTTTTCCTGTTCTCCAAGCTCAGATTGTTGGAGCCCAGATGAAAGTTCCCGGTTAGAGTATTCTATTAATCTATGGGCAGGCATGATTTTGAGGCAATCCAGCAATTAGGAGAGAATTTATCGAGCATTTTGTGTGATGTATCATCATCTGGAACAACGTACAAGCGAGTCAAAATAAGGCAACAATTGAGAGAATAAAGCATTTATTTTTGACTTTTGCTCAAAACAGAAGTATAATAATCTCGAAAGCGTTATTCATCTCATACTGCATTCATATCTGTATGTACTAATCACTATAATTGTAAAGACGATTAAATCGTTGAACTAACACTAAGCTTGGGTTGCCTATGCTAACACGAGCTATATTTAACACACCCTTAAGTACAAACTTTATTGGGTTCATCAAAAGCCCACGGGAAATATTTTAATGACATACTGTAGTATGCTTCCGGACTAGTATGCGTATATTACACGTTCACCGTTTATGACTCACAAACCACAAAAAAAATACACATAATAGGACAAACAAGGCATTGTGAAAGCTTACCTTTGAATATTGTTTAGTTAAACTGTTGTCATGAGTATTTCTTCCTCGTTTGGATTGTTCTTCCTTTCTGAATAGTTCGGCTTTCAAGTCAACTAACTATAACACAGGAAAATCACACGAATATGTAAAAAGAAATTATGATATTTCTGGTATATACATCATTTTTTATTGCGTGAATAATGCAACCAAACTGAAATTTTAAAATTTACAAATGTACCGATGATTCATTCGCATCAAGAACTTTTTTGGCAGCCATCTTGTTCAACTTTAAAAGTACTGTACTTCGTGCTAGCTCACATTTTGAATCCCTTATTGACCAATAGGCGGCTGACACACAAATGATGAAGGCTCAAATTAACTTGCACGAAATTTGAAAAGTTAATGAAAATTTTCACCTTATTATCTTTAGGTCAATTACTGGTGTTTGCGAATGCTTGATTTACCCTTTTCTTTCATAATCTAAAACCTACAAAATTTCCGCGTTTCTTTGTTTTTTTAAAAATGTTGCGGAAAAAATCGAAAGAATCGACAAATGGTTTTGCTAAGTCTTTACGGTCAACAAAAGGGGAGAAAGAAATTCACCGGCCGAATCCCAAGGAAGAAGTTAAGTGGTCTCTTGCAAACATTGTTAATATATTAGTTGGTTCGATTTTAGCCGTCGTCGTTGGTGTTGCATATGCCTCTTACGCCCGGCAAGTTCACGAAAATGATATGTGGTTTTCCAACATTGGGGTAAGTGTCAGTTATTCCGGACGGGTTTGTTGTTTTTTTTCCCAAGTAGATAAAACTACTTTAACATGTCGTTTAATTAAATGTCAATTGAGAATTCGACATTTGAAAATGATCTTAAAACTTTATGAAAGAAACAGTTAAAACAAATCTTCAACAATAGCCAAGTCGATTTAGCTTCTATATAAATGTTAAATTATTAGTTTTAGCCTTTAGATACAGTAAGGTCTAAATACTAAACTTTTATTTAAAAATAAAAATTAAATTTGCCATGTTTTGGAAGCACCTACACCTGTAATACACTTTTACCGCCCATTAGTGCTAATGCCATTTCAGTTTTCGCTACCTTTATCTGATTTCGGTCACATTTACTTTTATTCAGTAATTTGACTATCGAGTACTCAAGTATCTACAAAGTCAAAGTTTACTGCAACAGTTTTTCTAACAAAATTTAACCTATGCAAACAACACTCAGTTTTAAAAGAGCGTTCCCTTTTTAGGACAGTATTTTTTGGACAAAATCCAACGTTAAATTTTCTTAAATATTCTTTTTCAAATATATTCGTTTGTAGTAAAATTGTTTTTAAAATATTAAAATATTGCAATAGGCAACAGGCGAATAGCACAAACCAACGATTATCATATAACGTACGTCATTCCAACAACTGCGTCCAAAATATATATGCAACCGCTTATATTGCTTTGATTTATTTTAATTGTAATTAATTTTATTGTTACGTTGGTGTGACGTTTAAATTTAACTTACTCAAAAGGAAATTTCATAACTCGCGTTTTTCTATAAAAGTGGCAATCTATTAAAAACAATCATTTTTTTGAAAAGCCATTTTTGTGATATTGCTTTAAGTTTGTTAGACAAACTGATGTTCGTTAACTTCAGTTAACTCTGTCAAAAACAACTCAACTCAATCTGGTAAAATTGCACATTGTTTTGAGTTTGTTGTATTTAACTGACTTTTAGTCAACCAAAAACAAGCATAGAAGAGGTCCTGTAACAACCAATCAGAGCAAAGTAGAATAATGATCTAAAGTATCAAAATTAATATAAAACTATTTGCATCAGTTGAAAATCTAGTATAAACTGCAAAACTTAAAAAATTCAATTTTTAAGGAAAGGGCTGAAATATTTAACAATAAAAATATTTAGCTCATAAAAAGTGGTTTCAAATTGGATGAAATTATATAATTTGGTATTTAATCTTTGTGTCATGTTCTCCAGTTAGTTCAATTGCTCTAAAAAGCCTCTATACCAGAGCAATATATTTTTATGTGACAATTTTCATTTGCCTGTGTAGATAAACAAAATGTTTGTATTGCAATTACATTTGCTGAAAAACTGATGTAGTTTTTATGTGGCAAATAAAAATTGTCACATACAGTGTACTGAAAATTTTCAGTGTAGACAAGCTAAGACTGAACATCAAATAAAATTGACAAATTCTATTTTCATGTCTGCATGCATCTGTAGATCCCAGTCTCCCATCTTTTGCTGTCACATAAAAAGTTGCTTGTGTAGACTGGGCTTATAGAAGCAAATAATAATTATTATAACTATTTATTATTATGTGAAAAGAGTTTCCATAAAGACAGAAAAATGTAAATTAAAGTATTTTCAAGAAAAATTTGTTTTTCAAATTTATGCAAACACTAATGTCATATTTAAAGGGAACCATGGCTGTCCAACAATATCAGTTTCAGATAAGAGTTTTCCTTAGCTCAAACTTGATAATTCTCTGTATATAGTTCATGCCAAGCTATTTGTTTTGATCACTGAATTTCCTGTGGGCTACCATCTTAAAATGTGACATGTTTGCATTGTAGTGCCAGTCTTTACTCTCGATAAAAAACAATAGCAATGAACAAGTGGGGGTCTGGCACTGCAATGCATCTATGTCACATTTCAAAATAGCAGCCCACAAGAAATTCAGTGATTAAAACAAATCACTTAGCATGAATGTATAGAGAGAATTATCAACTTTGAGCTGCTGAATGATGTAGATATGAGTTGAGGAAAACTCTTATTTGAGATTGATATTGTTAGACAGCCGAGGTTCCCTTTAAGATTATAAAACAATCTAAAATATACAAATTACCAAGAATTCATTGAAAATAATGGGGAAGAAACATCAAAATTTTCAAAATTTAGCAATGATGACATCATCAATTGATCGAAACCAATTCATAACTGACACAAGATAAAAATTCTTGAAAACTAAAACAGCTAGTTTAGCTTTGTGCTTGTTACACCTATCGGTTAATTTGTTACTGCAATTAAAATAGCCTAGTCATTTGAGGGTTAAATAAAAATATGCAGTTATATTTCAGTTATATCATTAGCTAAAATTTGCAAATTATTTTATAAAGTTCTGTGGTCACGTGTACATGCAATAAAATTTCAATTGTTTGACACATGTCTCCACTCTTTGTCACTGTTGGTTATAGCTGTTGCAATTTGTTTTCTAAACTAACATTTTATGACTTAATTAAATATTGAATGTTGGACAAGAAGTTTTAAGAAATTATGTTTTGTTTTACTGTATAGCAAATCGAGCGAGAGATCTCCTTCCGCACTGAATCTGGCTTATATTTTAACTACTACAAGAATTTAGTGCTAGCACCAACAATATCGCAAGGTGAGTGTTGTTTTTTTGTTAATATGAAACTTGCAACTAAGGTAAAGACCCAGGCCAACATTTTTTCTTCTGTTTTGTTTCCCTGAAAGCCTCAGACCCAGGCTGGATTTTGATATATCGAAATTGGTCTATTGCTAATCAAAAAGTTTAATATTTCTATTAATATATTATTAGCTAAAGAATTAATAGATATGATATTTCTCTCGTTTTTAGCTCATTCATGTGTGCGCATGCACAAAGCAATGAATGAGTATCGTGGGGGTGGAATGTCAACGGAAGTAGTTGTAGATCGAAATTTGTGGACGGAATTTGTGGACCATAGACAAAAGTGAAAATGTCCTGCGAGCGTGGCTGCATGGTAAAACTTTTGACTTTCGTGTGCATGGACCTAGTTCGAGTCCCGTACTGACCTTTTTTTATTTAATTTTTTTTTCTTTTCTTTTTTTTAACTTAAAATTGCCTATAATGCCTTTTTCTTACTTTGTAATACAATTTAATATTAAAACATCTGGAAAAAATTTGATTTAATCATTAGACCGTTTAATATTATCATCCATTACATGAATGAGCTGGCTTTGATATATTTTTAATACTCTTATATAACATGGGTTTTAAACAATCAGAGCGTGCGTAGGGTCCTATCTATATTATAACACTTTATAATAGAGCTAAAGGTGATGTCTGCCATCAGCTTGGCCTTAGTGCTCAGTTCTAGTGGCTCGAAGTGTATTTTACTAGCACGCTTGTGCGCATGCCTTCTATACTTGTGATTACTTTTCCAGGTACATCCCACTAGTAATACGCTGTCATTACACTTGGTTTTTCTTACTTCCCAGGGTTTGTTCGCCATCTGCCTAGCCTGGAGTTTTTTAAATTTGGGGATTTCCCGTTCAAGGCCTGGGATTGAAAAACGTTTTATAAGGGGGCATGGAAACATATTTGACATTAACCAAGACTTAAGGGAATCTTGTGTTCTCAAACTCATTGATAATTTATCAAGTTCAAACAAAAGAAATCATAACCGTCACCATGGTTTGGAAATAAGACCTTAATTAGCATATATTTTTACGATTTTATTTCTTCATTTTCTCCTTAGTTTTAGTTTCGATTGAGAAGATATATCAAACACTCGAGACAATGTTTCATCACATTTCCAAACACCTCGAAGTTCGTCAAAAATACTTAGCTGCGCGTCGTATTTTCATTTCTCTTCCCAGTGTTTGGAAATGTGATGAAACACTGTTTCTCGTCTTTGATATATTACTTAAACATTGCTGATATACATTAAAATAAAACTTCATATAAAATGCAGTTTGCTCATCATCTATCTCATCTATTTTCTTCGCTCCTTGAGGAGCATAAGGCGAGTTTTCTCGGTTGCATTGAAATATTAGTTTGACATATGGAAGAATTTGTGAAAGAAAGTAAGTAATTGTGTGTATGACATGAAGACTAAAGGAGAAGAACTCCGCCTTTTGCTCGGGTTATAGTCAAACTTGGAGTAAAAATTTTTTAAAAATGTATTCCTTTGAACTAAACGAGTTCTTTAAGTTTAGGTTTTAGGTAAAAGGTCAATTAAATCCCAGTTAGAGACTCTGGTACGGTTGCCTTATCTACTTAAAAATTTTAACCTTGCTTGAGCTGTTTCGTATATTTGAGGAACGTAGTCCTTTTCTATAATTTTAAACTTCCGTAGATATCATGCAGCTGTGTTTAAAGGGGATTCGAAAAAATATAACAGCAATTTGTTTTACTTAGGAATCAAAGAGATTGGTGGCAATGAATTTTCATCCAGCGGTAACAAATATCAGGTATGTTTCATTAAAACTTACATCAAAGACGTTTGTTGACCGTTGCCCATTTAGATTTTGATCTCGAGCTTGTCTCGTTATTTCAGGGTTCATTACCAGGAATGGAGTTGTTTTCCGAGTCAAACAGTTTGTTCAGCGGGTGAGAAGTTTGTTTTACTTGTGATATTCGTATGATTTCGTATCCGTTTTACAGTATGGTTATGATAGGTCCAGCTCACTCCTTTTTAACTATGCAAAGAGTTTTATAAACATTTTAAGTTGTCATAAAATATTTGTTTGTATCCTGCAGTATCCTAATTCTTCCCCAGGGGCCCCACTCACATATTTTAATGACAGTGGGGTCCAACTGAGGCTCATAATTTAGACCCAAAAATATCCCAACTTCAGAATTTGTCTTCCCAAAAAAATCCCTACTTTTTTTAGCATACCCAAAAAAAATCCTTCGGTGTTTTTGCATCGACCATTTTTATTACTTATCTTCTGGAAAACGACTTAAAAAAATCCAGGCATCTTTCATAGACCTAAAAAAATCAGTTCTTTACATTTCCGAACTAATAGTGCTTTAGTAATAGCAAACAATTCACCGAATTTTTATGAAACAGTCAAAACAAGTTGGAACTACTTTTAGTTAAGCAATCAAAGGTATCCTGTTGATGCTCTTGTAGTGACTTGCTCGGCTTCATATGACGAATATGATTGGCTAAAACCACGAACGAGTAAGAATTGACTAATAATAATAATAATAGTAATGATAATAATAATAACGGTTTATTAACGGTATTTCTACGTAGTAACTTTACATTTGTCATATTTACTAAGAAACTAACTACTTAAATTCTAACTAATCAAACGTGATACACAAGTTAAAAACTATTTAAAAGTGCTATAAATACTATAAGTAAACATAACTAAGGAAACTAAGACAACTTATAAAATTTATCATAAGAGGTTCAACTAAAGCGCATGCAGGCCCTGCTCTTTAAAATTTTAAACCAATCGTTTGTAAAGATATTAAAAATCTGGCCACGCCTTACATTTGCGGGTAGATGATTGAATAAAGTTGCTAAAGAGTCCTGGAAAGTACCCTTAATTAAGGAATATTCTATTATAGGCGCATTACTACAGCGCAGTGTACGTTTGGCATTGTGCATAGGCAATTGCAAGTATTCGGGTCAAGCTTCACTAAAAAGAGTTCGGTGGCCAAACTTAAGAATGCTGAGTTGGGTATTTTTCAGCGTAGGTAGCCAGCCAATCTCAAGGACGTCTCTTTCCGAGCAGAAACGATTTAGGACAACACCATAAGGAGCATTTTGAACACTGATTTTTTCTCAGCGACTTTTAATCGATTAGATGAGCAGTGATATGAATGGATAAAACGAGTTTGTATTGTTACACATTTCCTCCTCCTTCCTGCATTTACTTTTTCTCATGCTCGTGGATTCTCCACTCGTAAGAATGAGGACCTTTACTTTAGATCAGTTGCCCTGAAGAATTGTTAAAGTTCGAAATGTCAGCTTTGTGCCCAGTTTACAACGGTGATTTAATATTTCAACTCAGATTTGATTAAATCATTTACTTTAGTTAAAGTTTGTTATGCATGATATTTGCTCTTTCAGGTTTTTAAAAGGTGTTTTAAATACTCTACAGGTTTACCGAAACGGCATGAAATTGTTTTTTATGTAGATAACTAAATTAATGGTCAAATATTTTCCTGTTAGGCCCTCTCACTCGGTCAGTTTATACATGATATCCATATTAGGTTGGTCCGGAAGGAAAAATATTTGGCATTGGGTCAGGCTCTTGGTCTTCGAGCGGATTTTTTTCCCGTCCGACCCTCCTCCTCTCTGTATAAGTATATAAAATAAAAATAACTTTTTTCGCTCCATTTTTAGTTTTTAGTTTTCTTTAATTCTAAAGTTTTTCGAAACCTGTTGGTTGACTGCTTAGACTTTTCAAAAAAACAACAACTAATGACAACAATTTAAACTCGATAGAAAAGCAGTCAGATTGTGAAAAAAATATTCGCACGGTAATATTTGCTAATATCGAGGCCACTTAGAAATCACGTGATTATTTTTGACCAATTCGAGACGGTGGAAGATTCCACTAAGATACTAAGAATATAATTATAATTAGTATATACTACGCGGGAATCTCCTTAAATGGCGTAATTTGATTGGTTCGCTATCTCGGGCTAATGGACAATATCCACTCGGGATAATGTTTTTGTC
>JAOBBB020094979.1:0-13398 GCA_025331005.2 Zoanthus gigantus
GGCCACAGCAAATGACCGGTCCCCAAAGGTTTTACGTTTGGTTTGAGGAACTTGAAGTAGCACTTGTTGGTTAGAACGTAAGAAGTAGCGTGTAGCAGACTTTGTTTGTAGGAGTTCGATCAGATAAGACGGCGCCAGGTTATGCAATGCTTTGAAAACTAGAAGAGCAATTTTGTAGTTGATACGGTAGGGAATAGGTAGCCAGTGAAGTTTTTTTAAGACAGGGGTAATATGAGCATAGCGAGGAACGTAGCAGGTAATTCGGGCAGCAGCATTGAGTAGTCTTTGCAGACGGTTTAACTGGGTTTTGGGGAGGCCGTAGAGGAGTGAGTTGCAGTAGTCAATATGCGAAGTTACGAAAGCGTGAATTAGTGTATTGATAGCATCTTCAGATAGGAAATTTCGAATCTGTTTGATTTTATATAGACCATGAAAACCTTTGCTGCACACCTGGCAAACATGTGCATTCATTGACATGTATTCATCGAACCATGAGCCAAGATTACGAACCTTGCGAACAGGTTTAATTTCGGTGGAGCCAACGCTAATGCAGTTAATATGAACTTTGGCTAGTTGTTGCTTGGAGCCAATAATTAGAAGTTCAGTTTTACTGTCATTTAGCATTAGTTGATGATTTGGCATCCACGCACGAATGTCAGAGACACAGTTTTCTATGGATGTTATAGCATGGTCCTGAGATACATGCGTATCGGGCCGGAAGGCTACGTAAAGTTGCGAGTCATCTGCGTATCCATGCATGTTTGGCAAATGTTTCTTAATAATGTGAAAGAGCCGAGAGGTGTACATTATGAACAAAATAGGCCCCAGACAGCTACCCTGAGGTACTCCACTAGTGAGATGGAAGTCATTTAATTGATGTTGGTTGATAAGTACTCGCTGTTTCCGACCAGAGAGGAAACATGTAAACCAGCTAAGTGCACTATCAGTGACCCCAAAGTCATTTTCAAGAATTTGGGTCATTATGCCATGGTCAATGGTGTCAAAGGCCGCACTGAGATCGAGAAGGACTAGCAGAGTAACTTTTTGTTCGTCCATGTTCATCAAGATGTCATTTTGTACACGTAACAATGCAGTTTCTGTAGAGTGATGCTGTCTGTACGAGGACTGGTTAACCGGAAGTGGTGCGTTTTCGTTGCAATGTTGGAGAAGCTGCGGGATGGCCGATTTTTCTGCGATCTTTGAAACAAGGGGCAAATTGCTAATCGGTCGAAAGTTGTTAAAGACCAGTTCAAGGCCAATTTTCTTAAGCAGTGGTGTAATTAAGGCAACTTTCCAGTCTTCGGGAACGTTTCCGCTCGTAAGTGACCAGTTGATCATCTTCGTTATTGTCGGTACGAGTTCGTTGGTACATTTCTTGACTAGCCAGGTTGGTATAGGATCAAGGAGGCAACTTGCGTTTGACATGGAGGTGATTATCTGTTGAACATCATCTTCAGTCATGGGAGATAGGCTTGCGAGTTTATCTGGGGGCGAGGGTAGTGTTACTGATGGAGGCTGTGAGTTACAACTGCTAATTTTTTCTTTGATGAGGATGATTTTGCGGCAGAAGAACTCACCAAAGTCATTTGCCAGCTGCCGAGGATTTGTGTGAGGCGGCAATGGGTTGTCTGATCTTACATTGCAAAGTGAATTCACAATTTGAAAGAGCTTCTTAGAGTCGTCTGCGCAGTCGTCGATGAGGTTACAGTAATATGTTATTTTGGTGTGTTTGAGAAGCGAGCAGTATCGATTACATAGCTTGCGATAGGCTGTAACGTCGGAGACAAGGTTGCTGTTTCTCATTTTGTTCTCAAGCTTGCGCCGCTTAGTCTTCATCATTTTGAGTTCGTCACTAAACCAAGGGACTTTAGGACGGATTTTAATACACTTTCGCTGGAGTGGCACATACTCATCCAAACCTGCACGGAGAATATGATTGTATTTTGCTGGGAGTGCATCAAGTGATATTTGCGACAATTTGGAATGAGCAATGTATTTTTTGAAGGCCTCTAAATCAAGTTCCTTCCATTTACGATAGCACACGTCTTTCATTGTCGATGCAGACGATGGAATCGCCAGGTCACATTCGACAAAACAGTGATCAGACAAGAATAGTGACGGTTTAGGAGATAGAGCAAGGACGTCATTTGAAGAACGGGTGATAATGAGGTCAAGCCAGTGCCCCGAAATATGTGTTGCGAAGTTAACGTGTTGTGATAGACCGAAAGATAACAGTAGATCGTTGAAGTGACTAGCACCAGTATTAGACAAGTTGTCCATATGGAAGTTGAAATCTCCTGCAATAATCAATATTTCCGGGCAAAGGACTATGCTCTCAATGTAGGCTGCAAATTCTTCAAAGAATACACTGGAAGGAACAAGGTGAATTTCTGAGTATGGCCGGCGATAAACAATGACAAATTTATATGAGCGCCCACGTGTAGCTATTTTCCATTCTGATGATTCAAATGATTTCATTTGTTTTCCTTCGG
The DNA here is from genome assembly GCA_025331005.2 of Zoanthus gigantus. Taxonomy (NCBI): domain Eukaryota; kingdom Metazoa; phylum Cnidaria; class Anthozoa; order Zoantharia; family Zoanthidae; genus Zoanthus; species Zoanthus gigantus. The sequence goes on from JAOBBB020094979.1 coordinate 2,493, forward strand.
CAAGATTTATCTTAAGATTATCCCTGAACAAAATCCCGGTGCCACCTCCAGACCGCGACGGTATATCCGTGGTTCGTGGAACATTTTGGAAGAGATAACCTTGGGGTGTAAGGGCAGCAAGGGTGGCAGTATCGTCCTCTCGGAGCCAAGTTTCGGTAACAGCACAAACATCAATTTTGCTGTCGATGCAATGGTCAATGAATATCTCTGATTTATTTCTAAGTGATCTTGCGTTAAAATTCGCAAACGCTAGGGTCTTTTTTGATGGCGGATGAGGTTGTGCAACGCGCTTGAGTGGAATAACATTCGGATAGTTGCGATCGCATCGGTTGTTTACTAAACACCTTGAGCGTTGAGGCCTTGGTATGCTAATTTCTCGGTTGGTAATTCGAGAAGGAATATTTAATTAGACTCCATATTTGCGAGATAAAATGGCTTTGCCGGCGCGACATCCACGGAAGGGTTTCAGTATACCACAATCCTTGAGACGGTTGTAAGTTGATTTCTCAATTGGCGGGCGACTTGGTCGAATTCGAAGGCTCAATAACGTTTGACGCGAATATTCGATTTTGTTTATACTTTGACTGGCATCGCTGGTCACAAGTGGCTGGAAGATTAAATTGGCATTTGGAGGGTTTAATCGACGAAGTGAGCAGCACAGTCTTGGAAAAATACCAGCCATACATAGTAGAGTAGACTCTTATGAACAGATGTTAAAAGTTTGGAGTGAGTACAACGGTTAAAAAGGCTTAAAAATTTATCAAAATTTCGAGAGCTATAAAATTATATGTGCAGCCGTGAAGCGCATAAATTATCTTTCTATGGATGTTATAGAGTTGGAGGAGCTCAAAGTAAAGTTGGAGACGATTGCAGGTACATTACAGTTTAACAGACTAAAAAACTGAAAATTTTTGATGAAGTTGTTCCAGTTTACGGATAATTGTATCGTATATCATAGCCGTATGCGGTAGATAAATATCTGTTGAGGTTTTTTCACTCGTTAGACAAATTTGAGTTGCTGGTATTAATGTTAATTATTTTCTGACGGTGGAAAATAGGCACTTTAAAATGTGTAGTTGGTGATACCATACTTGAAAGGTATCCCATTTTTTCAATAATTTTCCAGTTGTTGTAATGCAATGTTTTTAGTGTGAAAATAAATTATTGTGAATTGTGAAGCAGAATGAAATGATTTTATTTGATACTTTTTATTAATTATCTATCCTTTTTTTGGGTCTAAATAACCAATTTAAAAACAGTTTTTTTCCAATTTAAAAAAAATTAAATTAATTAAAATCTGTCAAATTCTATCAAAATTCAGCAAGATTACAACAGTTGCACTACACACCATTCAATGATTTGACAAAAAAATAGCAACTTTATCTCTCTTGGTCATATTTTTTATACCATCCATGTAAAATTATTCAACTTTGTTTACAATAGCTCAGAAACATATTGTATAATTTTGTGCTCAGCTGTTTTTAGTCTTTTTTTGAAATCTTAAACAATTGAAATGCTGCTGATCATGCTTTTGAGGGTTGAAATTTTAAAAACAAAAATGTGCTGAATTTGTATCTTTGGCAGTTAGATCTACTGTTTAATGCTGAATGCAAAATAATTCAGCAAAATTCAATTGAACCCACAAGTGTTAGGTGAGTGATGCACTACATTACGCTGATGAACAAAACTAAAAAAATTCAAGATTGCTGAATTTCCAGTGTCAAAAAACTATCAAATGTTGCTGAATAAAATTGAAAAAATCAGCACTGCTGAATTTCTGGAGGTGAAAAATTTACTTGATGCTGCTGAATAAAATACAGAAACTTAGCTTTGCTAAATCTTTTGAGGTGAAAAAAATACCCAGTGCTGCTGTGAATAATTAGAAATGTTCAGCACTGCTGAATTTTGCTTTGAGGTTTTCAGCAGTGCAGTATTTGATTTTTTTTTTAACTGAATCAGCAATGCTAAATTTTGCTCTGAGTTTTTCAACTGAAACCATCTTTTCCTCAACAGAATTTTAAAAAATTTAGTAAGGAACAAAAAATGAAACAGTAATTAAATGTTTTTATAAGTGCTTGTAAAATTTCAGCAAAAAGTAGCAGTTTTTTTAAAAATTGATTTTTGCTTTAAAGCAAATTATGTTTTTTCTGCTAAATTCCTTAAAATAGAACAAATGTTCTGTTTAAACAAAGTAATCCTGGAGAGATGAGGGATCTAACTGAAAGAATGTAGAAGTTTGATTTCCATAAAGACATATCAAGGCATTTCTGAGAATTGCACAACCACATACAGTTTTCCCACACTATTAAGGCCAACTTTCAAGTTCTTTTTAAAGTCTATAAACTTAAAATAAGTAGCAATGTCATTGAAGATCCACCCCACGGACTCTCTAACTGTGCTCATGGACTTATTAAAATCCATCATTAAAGGAGTTAGGACTCTATCTCTAAATGGTGCTTGTAAATGTATCTTTAAGGGAAAAGCAGGATCTCCATACAAGCAAAATGGATTCCCCAATGGCGAATGTGCAAACAGTTGCAGATGATCAAGTAATCTTGAGTCTGCAAGCATCTCTGGGTCATGTTTTCTTCCCTCTGAAAAAAACGTAGAATAATCATTACCGGATTTGTAGATTTCAAGCGGAAAAATAAGTTTACAGAAAACATAACGTTCAGTGAAAAGTATATGCTACGCAAGTTATCTTTGTAAGAATTTTTTCTTTTGAAAAGGCCCAAAAAGATAACATCTCAACCGTTTTGAATATCCATCACTTACCTACTGGCCCATATAGGTTGCCTATCAGTCCATTTGGAAGGGCGACAGCCTGAAACTTGAGGCCATGCAACCATTTATGACCATTGTAAAGGATCCTCTGCTGTTCTCCAGGTCTGCATATGGGGCAAACGGTACCGTCTATAAAACCGAAACAGTTCTGTAAAGCTGCCCCCTTAGTGGCAACAGCATCACTGTAAATCTGTAGATTAGCAGGGCTCAGAATAGTGGGATTCCATTGAGTAACTCTATGGCTATGCGTATCATAAACAAAGTCAAGCACATCGTTGCAAACCATGCTGAACATTGGGACAGGCAAACCAAATCTCGGCATAATATCACTGTACCTACAAGGATACTTAAGTCTTCTAAGCAGAATACAAAGGCCTTCCATTTCGCTTACAACACTTCGTTGATAGCATGTAAAGCTGTCCGGTATTTGGAGAGCCTCAGCAAGAATAGGTAAGTCTCTTTTCTTAACTCTAAACTCGGCTAAACATTCTGAGTTATTCATGTCTTCAAGTTCCAACCTGCCATAATTTTCATGCGTAAAGTCTGGGTTTTTCGGCAAAAACTCTTCACGCAATAAGAGCAGCTCTTCATCTCCTACTGTACCGTCATCATGGCTTAGTAGCAAGAGCTCTTGTAACTCGTAAAAAGACATTTTGTTTACTTCATTAGAGTTTTCCCTTCATTTTAATACATGGAGTTCGACGTCCACAGAGATCGCGCGCTTAAGGCATAAATTTTCCCGCCGTGAACGACGTTCTCGAACTAGTCCCTTCGCGGCTCAGTTTGTCGTCGTCCTCTATCGTATAATAAACTATTCTTATACTATTCTTTCAAAAAATAGTTTTACTGACATTTTTTGGTAAACGAGAAATAATCATTATTATCGTTCTTCCTCTTCTTGATCTTGTTCTTCCTGTTTTTCTTCTTGTTCTTGTACTTCTTGTTCTTTTTGTTCTTGTTCTTCTTTTTGTTCTTGTTCTTCTTCTTTTTGCTCGTTCTTGTTCTTCTTTTTGTTCTTGTTCTTCTTGTTCTTGTTCTTCTTTTGTTCTTCTTTTTGTTCTTGTTCTTCTTTTTTCTCGTTCTTGTTCTTCTTCTTGTTCGTTCTTTTGTTCTTTTGATTTTTTATGCATCAGATGTGCACTAACTCGTACAAATGTGGATAGCCTCATGAGCGAATTTGCGGTAGGAACTCTTATAGCCTGCAATGTGAAAAGAATCGAGTTTTTGAGTGAGAATGAAAGTCTTGCAGCACTAATCAAGTTCGATCAGTAAAAGACGACTGTGAGGATATGGTACAGAGAATTAAAGATAATCAACCGCTGGTCCAATCGAACCATCTGGAATTTTGCTCCACTTTTCTTAAGCCAAAAAGCCGATGCGACCGCGGAACATTGACGGTTAAGCAAGGGATTTTAGATATCTTGACCATAGGCCAGTTCTAAAAATTCAAAATGAGCTTAGAAGAGAGAGAGGGAGATTTGTAGCCAACGTATTCGGACAAAGGGATTGCCGACGACAAAGACAAAAATGAATAGCTTTCTCCTGTCTCCACTTCCCCCATCCTTAACATATTTCCGTTAACCGCAAGCGCCTGAGTACGAGAAAGTCTTTCTAAAGTCTGTGCAATACTTTTTAAACAATATTGAAACGACAAGGCAATCTTTCGACAAAACTTTTATTTTCAGCTTGTTATACATTTTACCAACACCTTACCCTACTTGCAATTTATTCTACCCGTCTACTGACAATGTTTTGTATCTATTCTACACATTTAGCATATTGCAGCTTAATTAAATTAATTTCTATGCTTTAAATTGTCTCCAGAAAGCAAAACGTGCGGTAGAGCCTTATTTTACAGTTGCTAGCAACTCATGTCTTAAAAACACTACATAAAAAGGAAAAAGTCTGAATCTGATTACACGCTACACGGCGGTTTTAAAATGCAACACCGCGATTCAGTGGTAACCAGTTGTATCTACGCCAAATAACTTAAGAGTATTTTAAGCCTACAAAACAAATAACACTTCACCAAAAAAAAACAGCCGTTTCTGAAACTAGCTGAAGACTTATCTTATTATCTAATATCACCGAATACAAAGTTGAAACTTTCTCCAAAACTCGAAGATGGTTCCTTTAAATCTTAACGTTCTTTGTCAATGTTTAACCGTTTAAGCCCTATCACGTCGAATGATATATTGCCAAGTTCTCCCATCTAAACCTTAAACTTTTTATATAAGCAGTTTGAGAGAACTTTATTTTTCCTCTTGCACAAAATATTTTACCAAAAGAAATTCAATTCTCATTACAAAATGCACCATTTTGTATGGAACATGTAAGGAGAATGGAGATTCCGATAAACTGCCTGGGTTTGAAAGGGTTAAGTTAGCATGTTTAGGTATCAAACTGTACTGTCCTATAACAGATACCATTAAATCAATGTAAACCCACATAACGTGGATTATAACTCTATTACTAACATATTGTTATTGAATGGGGCCAATTGTAACCACTGACTAGTTGACCTAAAGTAATTAAAAACTCAAGTTGAACAAAACAAAACCGTTTAGAAAATCAAACTCACACGCGAATGATTCTTATAAACTCCATAATGCATTTGAGTAAATGAAGTTGTGTTATTAGTTTTCTCATTAATTACTAGAAGTAACGTTTGACGAGCAAAGTGCGTTCGATTTCGATAACAGAACTAACACTAAGCACACAACCGAGTTAGAAAGTATAATGACTGTTGCTAGGCGACGTCTGTATTTGCTAGCTTTACAAAAATGATTACCGTATTTACACGACTAAACGCCGCTCCCGAATAAGCGACGAACCAGCGAGACCAAAAACTAAATAAGCGCCGCCCCCGAAAAGCACCGCAACCCAGTGGCAGATGTGGTGCTAATTTCAAACATGTAGACCAATGTTAACTGACGAATATAAAAGAAAAAGAACAAAAACACAGTGTTACGTTTTACGCTAACACTCAATGTTCTCAATGTAAATTTGCCAAATAAATTCTCATTTCACGAGAAAACTAGTCACTTCATTTGCACTGCAAGCGCCGCACCAAAAAATACAAAAATTAAACAAGCGCCGCGGCGCTTAATCGAGCGAATACGGTAATACTGCCTAAGAAAGTTTACATATTATTAAGGTCACGGATGTTCATATGATTAAAATGTGGTTACAAACGACGAGTAAATGCCAATAATCAAATAACCAATTATCTTACATTTTCTACAGTTTGTCTTTAAAAAATCTATAGCACTCTTAAAAGGTATTAGTTTGAACATCGAAGATTATGTATTGTATTTATATATTTAATCATGAGATATTATTGTTTATCTTGTGCTTCTGGATGCGAAGCACGAGAGCGGCATGTTTCCTAAGGAACAACGCCAAAGTCACGTGTCGCAGAAGATACTACAGTGTTCCTAAATAATTCCAAATAAAACTCCTTGCTATCGCACTAGTTAGCACTCCTTGGTTAGTTTCAGATGGGTTAGAAAAATACAAACATACGCGAATGTTTGCCTTGCGTAAGTAAGTCAAGAGTGAAACAAAAATACATGATGTAGAACATTTTGTGAATAGGCGAACTAAAAATGCAACCACCATCATCATGATCACCTTCATAATTATCCACACCATCATCATCATCATGATCACCTTCATCATCATCATCATCATGATCACCTTCATCATCACCATCATCATCACCATCATCATCATTATCATCATCATCATCATCACCATCATCATCACCATCACCTTCATCATCACCATCATCATCACCATCACCATCATTATCACCATCATTATCACCATCATTATCATCATCATCATCATCACCACTATCATCACCTTCATCATTATCATCATCATCACCATCACCTTCATAATCACCTACACCATCATCCCTACTTTCGTTATCCTCATCATCATATTGATCGTCACCACATTCACCTTCAACACAATCATCAACATTAGTCATCTTCACCTTAATTCATATTAATCAATAGAATGATCACCCTTAATAAAGATGATCGCTACTGCAAGCACATTAATATAATGACCAGACTTGAATCGATTTCGTTGGTTCGTAGTCTAAGCAAATACTTTTTTACAACTCTGGTTCGCATACTTTATAGTATGTTTAACAAAGTTCCTGTAACTCGATTCTCTACATTAACCGTAGCTTCCTCTTGGTGGAAGAAGATATTATGGCGTCTAAATTGTCTAAGTATTTCATTTTAAGTACTATTATTTATGTTTGTGCATGCAAATCAACAAATTATTGACTATAACTAAGTTCATTGTTAATAAAATATAATCATGTATACCGTAGTGTAAATAACAATCTTCAATGCACAATATCATGGCACTGCAACTAACATAACTACGATAAATGTTAACGTCTAAACAAAACAAAACTTCACGCAATATTGATATAAAGAAAACGCTTTCTAACTAGTTAAAAACTCTACTTTTAAAGTTCAAGGGGTAATCTACACTAAATAGTATCAAGAGCTAATGTTAAATAATGTATGTTTTAAACAAGAAACCGCACAATAAAAGCGTTAGGTTGGCACACATCTGACACCTTTCAAAATTTAAATTCTAAACCAAGATGGTTGTCGAACTTCTCTCTGTGAACGATAAAAACAAAGAAATTCATTGGACTACTAAAATAAATCTACTTTAAATTTTAACTGCTAAAAACTAAAACTTCACAATTTCTTATCTATATTATGTTTCAGAATATTTTCTTCAGTTTGAAACACGCAGAAAATTCAGCAAACGCTTTTAGTTCTAAAGTCTCGATTTTGAACTGATTTCGCACCGTTAAGTTACAAACTATTGATATTGTTTTCCTGCCAGCTTCGTTATTTTACTTTGAAAGATATATCCTCTATTTGCGTTTAAACGTTCGAAATATCGAGCTGATTCAGAATAATTGGGTAGTAATATTCTAAATTACGAATTTGAGTAAAAGAGAGGTGGGACGTTTGGATCGCCTCGCACATGCTTTTTATAGCGCGGTTTATTGTTTAAAAAATAAATTTCTAAGGGATTACAAAAAAATAGATTAAGAAATATTAGTATTTTCGGTAATACTTAGAATGTCTGTCCAACACCCTGGTCTAGTGCCTTAAGCAGTTCTTCACCCTGCAAGAGATTTGTTGACTGCACTGGAGCACTCACTTCCATCTCGCTGTCTGAAATCACAGGGAAAAACGATGCCCTTCCACTCAATAGTTCAATGAAATTGCTCTTTTTTCCAGTAGGTGGAAAGAGTTTTCGTGTGGCCGCTGAGAACGCAGCACTTTTCTTCCCGGACAGAATTGATACAGGTCTTTGCCTGTGTTTGTCACCAATGCCACCTTGCTGGGAGTCCTCGTCAAGCCAACTTGGCGGGCAAATGGGCGAATCCATGTACTCGATTTCGGCAAGAATTTCATCATTGATAATCAATTCAGCATCATTGAGTGGTATGAACGGAGCACGTTCTGCCAAATCAACATCGTCGTCATCAGAAAGTGCCATTGGTTTTTCTTTGCTTGCTTCGCAGTCTTCAAGAGTTGGTGTGTCACCCTCCTCAATCGTTTCAGTTTTTTCAATTGTGTCGACAAGAGCTGGCGATGCAAGTGGGGTGTTGGTGAAACCATAATGCTCACAGATTGAGTCCTCGTACTTCTGCTGTTGTTGTAATGCGTCCTCGTTCATGTCCAATACGACAGGTGAGTAGTCTTGGAAGTTCAAAATTTTATGCACACAATCAACTCCATCGTAGCACTCACATGCTTTCTTACCAAATGCCTGTTTGCCAATTCCAATATTTTTACCAGGTTTCTTACAGCAGTCAGATGGTTTTTCAGATTCAACCTTAATGTAATCAGTACTTCGAGGCTCATGAGTAGAAGCTTTGAGCAACCTGGTGCGCTCCTCCAAAACAATAGTGTTGGTCTTTTTCTTCTTCTTGCTGGTTTCTTCCACCTTATCAATGGTTTCTATAGCAACCGGCAATGGAACAGGTGTAATCTGTTCACTGGCAACAATTGTGCCGTCGCCCTGCCAGCCTCTGTAAGAAAAGAAATTCCTGGTCATTAATTTCTATTAGCTGATCATTCAAGATTGCAGTATTTAAATTAATCAGTGTTTTGTCAAGTGCAACAGCTAAAAACTGCTCTTTTTGAGCTACGTCATCCAAATTACTGTTTATTACAAAGATATGAGCGTTTTACTGTAAAATACGCCACTTGAAGATTTGATATGAAACTACATCCGGGATACGAGTGACATATTTTCCATATCCTCACTAGTGAAGATATCGCTGACGTCATACATTTGTTTTTTCCCGCAAAATAAAGACACTTTTGGAGATCATTTTCGTCTATTTTTTTTTCCCCCGAAACACTCATATCTATGTAATAAAAAGAAAATTACAGGCTGGCTTGAACATATGAAGTTTATCTTCTCGTGGAAAAAAAGATTTCACTCAAAGATAAACTTCATACGTTCGCACCACCGTGTAATATCCTCTATGTATTTTCTCATGATACAGACCATTACTTACTTATTATTCGCCGAAGGTGAAGTGAATATTTGGTGAATACTTCCTGAGGTGAAGTCTATATAGTGGTATATTCACCACCCAGATATTCACTGAGCCTGAGGTGAACAACTGTTTTAATAAAATTACTCAGGGATTGTTGTTGAGACCATTCTGTCAAGTAAAGGAGAATTTGCGCAAAATTTTATTGGTCGTTATTTGCTCAGTCGCGCATACATCGACATCTGAAACATTTCCATCCGGAGTTTAATCTTTGCAGACTTGTCATGATGATGTTGTATTACCTTTGAAAAGTGTTTCCCCAACTTAGTTGCAATCTTAATGCTTTTTGAAATAACTGTTTTCCTTTATTTTGAAAATTTGTTCTCACGCAGGCTATAATCACCTCGCGTGAGGTAATAATAGCCGGCATAATACGTTACCCTCCACCAATGAGAGCATCGGAAACTCTATAATCACCTGAGTAATTTTACTAACACATAATACAACACAATTACATATACTGTATACAACCTAAAAGGCTCACTTTCAAATAATTATTGAATAATAATAATAATAATAATAATAATAATAATAATAATAATAAGCATAATAATTTTCAAATAATTATTATGCTTATTGGAACTGAGTTTGTACCGCGGTGTAAACAATGACGTTATGAATGATCGTCGAGGTTATGATTATAAACAACAACGTTATAAATGATCGCCGGCTCCAGGTATACGCATTTTATGCAATAACATAAGAGAGGCCTGTAACTTTTTTTATTCGGGAATCAAACAAGTGACCTACACGGGTGCAGTCGGCTCTTACCAACTGAGCGATGATGCAAACACTGGCAGGTACGGTCATTCCATAATAGTATGTACAACAGACTTTATAATAACCTAATTCCATTCTTCAATTTCCATTTTAACTAGGAATACTAATTTAAAATATTAATTGAATATCAAAAGTGTAACTAAATATTTTTTAGAACAAGTTCATAGCAGTACAAACCGAACACAGACTATTACCAAAAAGACCAAGGTCTGATATTTTCTTAGACGAGAACTGAGCATGCATGTCAATACATCATTTATTATCTACAAAATAATTCGAATGGTACGTGTATTTTGATTGGTCTACAAGTGTGTTTTCACAACGTTATGGAACACGAAAATTCACAGTTTTATGAAAGAAAATTAATTTCGTATATCGTCTTACTCTTTGTTAAGACGGAAAATAATTATTTTATAAAAGAAATAAAACATGTTCTCGGTGCCTTCCACACCTGGTGAAAACCTCGGCAAAATGTGTGAGAATTCTCGAACAGGTGAAATCCTTGACTCGGATTTTCACTGATATGCTCTCGAATTATGTGTTAGCACAATTTGAAAATTTGTAAAACTGGTCAGATTATGCCAACAGTCAAATCATAATGAAAATATGTTTTCGTGCAGGAAGATATTTCTGCAAATTAAAATTCATTGCGTTCGACGTCAGGAGAACGCAATCATAATCTTGAGCAGGCGGAAAAAATCTCGATTTTGTGGTTGATCCAAA
>JAOBBB020095044.1:0-13398 GCA_025331005.2 Zoanthus gigantus
CATGTTCAACTTCAAGTAGTGCGTGTTCATCGAGGAAAATGTCTACAAATCTTGTGGCTTAGCCATTTAGCTTGTAGGTTTACACCCCACAAGATAAATTAATCTTGTGACTAAAAAAATGAAATTCTAACCCTGGTACAGTTAAACACAATCGCACATTATTTTCTGCTGTTTCAACAATTATTAGCCATAATTAAATGTAGATACCCTGAAACCATTGAAATTGATTATTGTACATACAAACTATATTATTTTTAGCAAAGAATTGAAATAATGTTTGAAATACTTTTCATTTCTGCAGTATCAAAATGTTTGTGCAAGTGCACGGTATTTGGAGAAAACCTGTTCTGTCATTGTTTATTATCAGTATCACTTGTTTTATCCCAGATGATGATAAAATAGTCTAAAATGTTCAGATAACTTTTAACCTCAAACATTTTCAAAGCTTTTTATTGATTTATAGTATCAATTTTATATAATGGAGACAGCGTGGCTCAATGGTCAGAGCTGGGGATTTGAATATGGGACTCCCGGGTTCAAATCCCCAACTCGGACAACTGAATGGATTTTTCCTCAGTGATACTAGGGGTAAATTCACCATACTTTGTAAATAGCCAACTGGTTTGCCTCCTACCAGTTGGGATTCTTATTTGGGAGAGAGAGGGGAGATTTTAATATGATACCGAAAAGCCCCTTTAGGGAAGTTATCATTAGATATTTATTATTCAATATTTTAATATTTTCATGTGTGTGTAAAATACTGTAGTTTCAATTCTTTATTTAGGTAACATTTATATGCAGGAATGACAACCCAGAAAATTTCGATCCATTTTCTGTGGAGGTAAGATTTTAGAATTACAGTCAAACCTCGATTATCCGGACTCATCGGGACCTCGGTAAATAGTCTGGATAATCGAGAGTCCGGATAAGCGAAAATATGAATATTAATGAGATACAAATGTAAATAAAAGATATATAAACATGTGAACAGCAAAGAAACATTTTAATCACGCAGTTTACACAGTCTTTACAACTGTTCACTTTTTGTTTAGATAAGCATTTTTGTTTGCTTCAAAAACTGTCTCGTCACACTTCTGAACAAGGATAATACGCTTTTTGCAACAGTCTTTTAAAAGGATTTAATCGGTCTGTTTGCAACTTCAAGTGTTCAAGATGAGGGCTAATTAATATTCATGAAAAAAACGGGGCCAGAGAAAAAAGTCCGGATAATCGAATAGTCCGGATAATCGAGGTCCGACTGTACAATTTATATCCACATTTTCTTAAAAACCAAAATGTAAGCTCTAAAAAGTTGAAGACGTTTCAATACTGCATCACACCATTATCAAACAGGTGCTAATAAGAGATTGCGCTACTAATCCAATCTTGTTTTCTAATTCCAAGTATGTTGTGTACACATCATATACATATAAGTTTCACATTTTTTAACGTGATAATGACGCAATGCAACGCCGACACTTGCCAAATTTTTAGAGCTTAGATTATAGTTTCTAAGCCAATATGGATGTTTTTATGACTGACTTTATATTAGTTGTAGCAATAACTAACAGTTATTGGTAAAGTTTTTTGTTCTTTTAATAATCCCACATATACGTAGTTTATCCATCCATGTGATTTTATAATATAACGTGGAATCCAGGGCTTCCCAATGTGTACAATACAGTGGACACAGTCGATCAAAAAAATTAAACATATAAACTCACCCATGTTTATCACACTTGTGCAGATTTGTTTGGCAATCAGTAGGAGAAGGTCAGTTCAGATTCTTTCAGTGTCTGAGGACAAGTTTGTTCTATTGAAGGAACTTCAGCTTTCAGAACCACCTATATACATGGTGAGTCGTAATTTGAGTTTTGTAATACTTATCAAATGTTAACTGAACTGAGCTTGGAAATCACGACAAATTTGAATGCTGTGTCAATGATCCAGTTGATTTTATTTTTCGCATAGTGCAAGTCAGGGTTTACAATGATTATTGTGTCTAAGTTTTTGTCGCAGTTGATAGCAACAACGTTAGGAATGATTGCCAGCAACAGGGGCGCGTGTAACTCTTAGCTGTAGAATTCAAAGTTTTCCCAGTGTCGTGGCAAATTCCTGTATAGCAACCGCAAATTTAACTTTGTAACCAGAGTGTGATTCCAAATTTTGTAGGCAGTTGATGGCGCTTCGATCTGTGCAGCCCTTGCAAACCAGTTTCGCTATTGTATGGTTAACATGACAACTGGAAAGGTAAGGTTATTGTTCAAACCAGTTTAGAATATAATTTGGATAGTATACGTGCGTTTCGATTGGTCTACAAATGTGTTTTGGTAGTGTTATGAAGCACGAAAATGGCGTGAGCAATGTGGTTTGACTGTCTTCAAGTTGTGACAATTTATAATACGTGCTTCGTATGTTGTCTTTCTCTTTGTTAACAATGAAAATAATAATTTTATAAAAGAAACAAACCATGTTGTCCATGCCTCCGTAGCCTGTTGAAAACCTCGGCAAAGTTGACTACGTCTCGGGTTTTCACTGATCTAGTTTCGAATTCTCCCAAACGTTCGCCTCAGTTTTCACCAGGCTATGAAGGAACAGAAAACATGTTTTATTTCTTAATTATAAAATGGTTCGTTTGGATAGTACTGATATACAGTTTCATGAGATAAATAAAACTGTATATATACATACTTCGTATATCATCTTGCTCTTTGTTAACTCGGAAATAATGATTTTTTAAAAGAAATAAAACATGTACTCCATGCCTTCATAGCCTTGTGAAAACCTCGGTAAAGTTTGTGAGAATTCTCAAGCTGGAAAAAATGCTCTCTCGGTCCTAAACAAAATTCCCATAATTCCCATTTCATTTTCTCTCAAACACCATGTCTCACTCCCATATGACATCGCCAATTTTCAATGTTCCCCTTAATGTAAAACATAAATTAAGTGACCATACATTAAGTGGAAATATCAGTTTCCTGAGGGAGCATGATTTAAATGCTTTGTTATATATTTAGACTTTCCTTAATCCTTCGTCGGACTAACGTCCGAAACGTCAGTAAGTATTCTCTCTTTTTTACGGTGTAGAATTTACATTTTTATTACTACGAAGTTGTGTCCTGGTCGGGATACATTTGAATTTGATCAGTGGCATGTGATCAAGAATCAACCAATCACAGTGCTCGTTTTGTTGAGTGAAAGTCTGTATATAACAAACCAGTTCTAATCTGTTTCGCTGTTGTACAACGTATTAATATTCAAGTGATTATTAAGATTTTTTTTCCTTTAAAGCTTATTGTTATTGTTGTTGTTCGTGGTCAGGCTTAGGCTGGGTTTGTTTTGGTGTCTCAATCTGCATTGTTTACCAGTGTAGGGAAACTTGTTCACCTTAAGTTTTTCCTTTAAGCAATCGTTGACTTACATTCTCAGATTATACTATTAAAATGTATCAATTGTTTGTGATTATTTTTTCAAATATATAAATAACTGAGAAAAGCATAGGAAATTGGAACAACACTCACTCTTTGACAAGAATCGTGAATGAGTTGTTTGTGGAGGATGCTAGTTTGGCTCTGACTTGTAGTTCTAATTGTGCTCAGTATTTGTGAGTCGTCCCAGTCGAACTTTTGAATTTTGAATTATGCTGCACGGGCACTGACATTCCAAAATCCTATCTTGATCTTCTTTTGGTGTTTATAAAACTTCACAAAGTAGGGATTTCATTCGGTTTTGAGTCATATCAACTGAACTCGGATGTTCATAAAGGTGTGGAAACGGTACCATGATAAGGTGCTAGTGCCACTGGTGGTATATCCTGCGAACTACAATAAAATTTTCATTTCAGAACTGAGAGACAAGCCTTTTGAAAATATTGATTGGTTGATTGAGTTATTATTCATCATCTCCACTTAGACGTTTATTTACTTCCTAACAGGTGCAAGAATTGTTCCACTATGAAGTAGAGAATACCAAGGCTTTGATTATGAGAATAGGAATGGTAAGTAACAATTTTGTCATGCTCTCTAACCACTCATATTGGATAGCAACAGGGATGAGGAATATTCAGACTAGGATATTTGCTCCAAAAAAAAACAAAACAAAAAAACAAAAGAACTGAACCATCGGCGCTCGATGACCTTTAAGATGTTTTTCTGACAGTTACTCTTAGCAGCAGAGAAACTATTTATTGACTCTAATTTGTAGTAAAATCAAAATATCTTAATAAGGCAGTGTTTACAAAAGCTCATATCTTGAATAAAATGCAGAGCCTAGAGTTCAAATACTTTCCATAATTTAGAGGCTCCTGAAAAATTAAACTGAGTTATTAAATTGTGTCAGGTAAAAAAGGTAAATAAAATAGTAGAACCATTAAACAAATCTATAATTGTAAATTCAAAATCACACAATTCTTGATTTCTCTTTTAATAATTATTGCCATTTTATTTAAAGCAAGAGTTTCTTTTGAGTGGTCCAACGTCGGTGCTGGGAATGTTTGTCACATCTGAGGGTACCTCAGAGCGTGCTCCGATCAGCTGGACTGAAGGACTGCAGGCCCTTGGTTTTTCGTTTCCCTACGTCATCGCTCTTGGGAATAATTCGTTCAGCATTCACAGGTGTGCAAAGTAATATTAGTTGATTTTTCTAGCAGAGCGTTTTGCATTGCATTTTGGTGGGTGAATTCGCAATGCTCTTTTGTCGATTTATCGCATTGTAGCCTGGCTTTAGTTGTTCACATCCAGTGAGAATTGATCTAGGAATAACCCTTGTTCTAGTTTCAGTCGTACGGAAACGAATTGGAGCTGTAATTTTGAGATAAGCAAGTTATTTTCTTAGGAAATCTAAACAGTTTTTTTGGTCGAGTTTTTGTGGTGCATTCTTGATGAGAAATTTGTGGTGCATTTTGGTAGTCTTAATTGTGGTGTATTGTGGATGACTAATTTGTGGTGCATTTTGGTAGTCTTAATTGCAGTGCATTCTGGATGACTAGTTTGTTGTGTATTCTGGATTACAAGTATATAGTGCATTTTGGTAGTCTTAATTGAAATGTGTACTGAACGACAAATTTAAGGTGCATTTAATTGGACAAATTTGTTGTCCATTTGGTAGTCTTAATTGCGGTTTATTCCGGTTGACTAATTTGTGGCGCTTTCTGGATAACAAATATGTGGTGCATTTTGGTAGTCTTATTTGCTGTGTATTCTGGTTGACTAATTTGTGATGCATTTTGGTAGTCTTAATTGCGATGTATTCTGGATGACTAATTTGTGGTGCATTTCGTTGTCTTATTTGCTGTGTATTCTGGTTGACTAATTTGTGATGCATTTTGGTAATCTTAATTGCGATGTATTCTGGATGATTAATTAGTGTGTATTCTGGATGACTAATTTGTGGTGCATTTTGGTAGTCTTAATTGCGATGTATTCTGGATGACTAATTTGCGTGTATTCTGGTTGACTAATTTGGGATGCATTTTGGTAGTCTTAATTGCGGTTTTTTTGAATAACTAAATTGCTGTGCATTATGGATGCCAAATTTGTGGTGCATTATTGGCAGTCTTAATGTATACTGACTGAGATACTATAGATCGGGCTTAACTAATTTGCTGTGAATTCTGGTAACAAATTTGTGCTTCGATCTTGTGGACTACATTGTGGTGCATTGTGGTTCACCAATTTCTTTTGTATTCTTTATAGCCCAGTTGTTCAAAAGGCGACTAGCACTAGATTTTTAATCCATGATCTTGTTTCTAACCTTACAGAGACGGATTAGAGCTGTAAATTTGGGATTTAACAAGTTTTTTTCCTAGCTGCTACTCTTCTTGTTCGATTTCTTAATTACAATATCAGCAGATAGTTTTTTCTTTTACAATATGCCATTAAACTGTAGGCGCTTTCTTTACAAACAGCATCATCGGCCAAGATCAGAAACCTTTAAAACAAACACTTTCGTTCAAGGTAAGAAAGTTGTTGACTTTCTTAGGGTGCATTTCTTTGGCAAAATCCAAAAATGGATTATTGCATGAAATCACACGGATTCTTTTTCGCCAAAGAAACAAAGAATCCGAAAAGGGATTAATCGAGGATTCTTTTCTGTGAAAGAAACGGAAAATTCAAAAATGGACTACGATTTTAGCGCGAAGACTGCTTGCCACGTGTATTTTTTTTAAAAATCCTTTCCCAAAGAAACGCAAGAGCGCCGAATCCTAAGAATCTGGATTCAGATTATACATTGAATCATCATTGGATTCATAATCCGTTTTGGATTTTACCAAAGAAACGAAATATCCCTTTTTGGATTCAGAATCCGGATTAGGATTTTTGCCAAAGAAATGCACCTTAGTTTTTGTACCTAATGATTTTGTCTGTGTGTTGTATCTAAGATGAATGTGAAACTTTAAAAACATTGCTTATAGTGCTACAAAATAATTGAAAGAAAGAAAGCTGTTGTATAAAGGTAAATTTGCAACAAGTTTAGAATATACTTTTCATTATCTGAAAGGTTCACAATTCCTTTTCGAAGCTTTAAGATCTGAAACTTTTTCACGATGATTAATTGTTAAAGTTCCTCTCCCTTTAAAACCAAACTTATTTTTCTTCATCCATATTAGTTAGGTACAACACTGTAAAGTGTAAAAACCAATCCTTCCCCTCATGCTTGTATATGTATGTATTTATGTATATGTATATATACAAGTTCTAAATTGAAGTGAATTTAGTTGTGTGGCAAGGGGGATCTGTTGCTAACATATACCCATTACTATTTAAACTTTATCTTGTGTAATATGTTGATATAGCAAATATAATGAAAAATGAACCTTTGGAATTCAGAAGGTATAATTCTGTCACTAAATCAATAACATTGGTAACACTATATCATATGAAGTTCATATGCAGTGTAAGTATCACTGCATGAAAGAAAATACAGTGAAACCACCATTTAACAAAGTCCTCGATATAACGAAGTGAATTTTTCAGCCCTGCTAAAGTTACAGTAAGGGAAAGAACCTCGATTTAACGAGTCCTCGATATAAAGAACGCATTTTCTTGGTCTCTTGGCAGTTCGTTAAATCGAGGTTCCACTGTATGTACAAGTTTCAAATATATTCTGAAACGTCTAAAGCAAAATGCAATACAGCTTAAATGCCTTCACCTTGAATTCAACACACGCTGTTTGCAAGCGGAATGAGTACTCTATATTGGTATCGAAAGAAACAATACACACTAGTATTTTCGTAGAAAAAAATGAAAACTACAATTAATTATCTAACGTTTTCAGTCGGCTTCAGGATTGACTTAGAACAGTAGATAATTATTTTCATTGCTTAATGGAGAATTTGGCAAATAGGGTTCAGGATTTGAAAGTATTAATCATGAACAAGAAGATCATTTTCGTTCAAGTTACCTTTAACGAAGAGCTAATTCAAAGGTTAAACATTGATGGGTTGATAGTGCTTCCCCCAATTTCGTCACCAGTCTCTCCAGAGGAGGAGAATTCAATGGACAATTTTTTCGTCTTTTTAAAACTACAGCTTGTGTAGCATTTACATTAACTTTCTCTTTTCTTAATCTTTATCTCACTATCTAAAGACTCACTAGTTAATTATATATAATCACCTCCTCGCAGTCTGTAAGCTTGTTTTTTTTTTACTCATTCTAGGGTGGCAAATCGTTGCTCAACTACGAAGGCGGCCGGGTTTTTGTCGCTGCTCAAAAAGAGGTTTATTGCTTAGTACAGCTTCCGTTTGAAAATCAGGTAATAAATGCATATGCTTCTGACGAACAGCAGAAAAAAAAAACAAAAATGCGTTAAAATTGTTACGAAGTAAATAGATGAACCATTTTATATTTTTGAATGATAGTATTTGAATTCGAGTTCTTTATTTCACAATGAATTGTTTTTCAGTTTTTGGAATTCTTTATTTTAGTGTTTCATTCAATATATTTCATCTTATTCAGTGGTAGTTGTACTGTATAAAGTTTTCCAAACTGGATACCACTCTTGTTGTTCATATTACGGTTGCTATATCTTTTTTGTTACCTTAGCTTCACTGACTGTTAGAAGAAACTGTGGAAAGAGAGATTTTCTTTCTGATAATTTACGCCTTTAGAGAAACATGATTTGGTTGATATTAAGAATATCTGGTTCTTAACATTTCTGCCAAAACAGATTTCAGTAAAGCAGTATTTCCAAATAGCTGTTTTTGTTTTATATTCGAGTTGGACTCTTGGGAAGTGAAAGAACTACTAAGTTATGATCGGCATGCAAACAGTTTGTCCTTTTTACAAACATGGCCTTAATGTCCGTTTTCACAGAGTTTTAAGAGGAGACTAATAAGCATGTCCCATGTGACTTTGTTTGTGCATCGTATGTCCGTCGTTTATATTCTTTATGTTTCCCAGTTAGCTTTGCACTTGATGAGAAAAACGTCTGAAAATACAAACACATACTAGCAACATTGTATAAGATTTTCTTACGAAAATATTTGTAATTGAAATGAAATTTTCTCCCAAAGGTGGAACAGCTGCTTAAAGAAAAAAGGGTTAACGAAGCTTTGCAATTGGCCCAAGTTGCAGTGGAAACATCATTAGCGGCACAACCGGATGATAAGGTAATTTAACTACAAGAAGTGTTGATCAGCAGCAACTTCGAAGAACATTTTAAAGGGGCTAAATTCCAAAGATGTCTTGCCTTCAACTTAATTCTAAAAATAATGGTCTAGGTTTGTCAATTAGGACTATATTGTGACGCTTATTCTCTTTCTCGTCATTTGTTGCTACGGATGGCAAGGATGGAAATGGATTGAAACTTAAAAAAGTTGGGCTAAACTTTTGTTGATGTCGTATCAACAAAAAATACCAAAAAACGTATTATGGGTTGTTCTTTTTTTAAAACATTTTATAGGTATTCACCTCACAGTTTATCAGGAACGTTTTGTGCATCAGTAAAACCACTGAGTAACGATTTTGGCAAAACATTGACCCAAAACAACAAAATCATCGTGACATAGGCCCTTTAACAAGGCTTAACTATTTGAACTTGCCTAAAGACTGTTTTACCAGGTGTCCTGCCAACTCGCGCTTAGGGACTATACTGACAGCTGAAGACAGACCATCAGCAGATCATGATGAACTCCCCAAGACATTACGGAAAAACTTAACATTTAAACTTATTACATTTGAATGTTTAAAGAAGTTGTTAATGTAAGAGTATGAAGCTGTAAAGATGTTTGAAAAACAGAGGTAGATAACTAGTACCTTCTTCGTATTATTTCAGATTCTCAAGAGAGTTCACCAGAAAGCAGGATTCATATATTTGGCCCAGGGCCTTTTTCCAGAAGCAGCAGATTCAATGAAAGAAGGAGGTCTGGATCCCAGGGAGGTATCTGATGTTTATTTAAAAGCTTCTGGTATTCAAAACGTTTTGGTTCCTTATGTATGAATTAAACGCTACCCTCTATTAATCGGTACTTTATTAAGTGGTCACCCTCTTTTGAGCAGTCAGTTAGCAATTTTTCTCCTCATGTTTACTGTAAATGTAACCCCCCTATTAAGCGGTCAACTCTATTAAGTGGACGCGGTCACCATTATAGAAGTCCCAATTCACCAATTTTATTGTATTTGACCTCTGTTAAACGGTCACCCATACTTTTTAATGAGATTTTTTAATGATTTTTGTTGACAAAGCAATAAGCAGACAAATAATTAACACCTATGTAACTGTAGTTTCTCAAGTGTCAGTTTCTGACTTGTAATAACGTCTAGTCCACTTGTGTGGGCCCAGTCACCGCAACTTCCTTTTTTAGCAATTTCCGCTGCAGCCAGTGAGAAGAAAACGTATCGCCTTCAAAATTATATTCACATGGAATTTCAAGTCCGAAGCCACCTCCTCTGTTGATACTTTTCCCCTTGATTACAGCTTTACATTACAGAATTATGCCATAGAAGTGTGACATTGAGGATCCACAAACTTGTTTTGAGTAATTAAATGTACATATTGTGATTTATATCCATTGTACTGTTACTTTTTTGTCAAATTTAGGGAAAAAATGAAAAGCCTCTGTTAAACGGTCAAACTCTATTAAGCGGTCATTTAGCAAAGTCCCAAGGGTGACCGCTTAATAGAGGTTCGACTGTATTTTTGATGGATAAGAGGTATTACTTTTATATCAAAGAAAGTATTGTTTTAAAAAACATTCAATCAACTGAATAAATAAAGTATTTACATACAGCAGACATCGTTGGTCATAACAGGAAAATATATTAACCATTTCCAGTTTATTATTTGTAATTTAGAATTCATTTCCTTTGATGATGTCAATGAGGTACACCATTTTAAAATGTTGCTACTTTAGGTTGCAGTCATAAACGACCGGAATCTTTTATCGCGAAACCTAACTATTTATAATTCTACATTATATTTTATTAGGGAAAGATTAGATTTTTAGATCAAAAATAATTGAGAATTTCAACAGAAAAATGTATACATACACTTACAATAACCTTTTATTTACAAAAAGTGTTTTAAATAACTACATCATGTACCAGGTTGTATCCCGTCTTTCCCCTGATCGAGAAGTGTGCTTCTATTAAAACTACAATGTACATATAGAGAATGTTTAGTTATTTAACTTGAAGTTTATACAATATTCACGAATTCGGATGAAAAACTGAATTTAAAAACTCATGCAGGCTCTTAAACAACAGTATATTACATGTAGTAAAAGCGTAATGCTTGTGGGATGTGGCTAAGAAGACAGACGTCAAGTGTAGATAGCATAAACGTGCTAGTAGCTAACTTGAAGCCACGATGCACCATGGCCACGTTGGTAGCGGGCATTAACCCTTAAATCTACCATAAAAAATAAGTGTCACAATCAGATTCACTATTTTTTATGGTAAATTAATGGGGTAAAGCCTGCTACCAACGTGGCCATGGTGCATCGTGGCTTCAAGTTTGCTAGTAGCACATTTCTGCTATCTACACTTAACAGTATATTATATGTTGGAACTTAATGGATTATATACTTGTAAAATTATTAAAGTGACGAAATATTTAAGATTGTTTTTAAAAACAAAGTTTAAATTTTCGGTCATTGTTTTATAACCAGTTATTATGAACAGGTGAAAAAAGACAATGTTTTAGCAAGTATTTTCTCTTAATTTTGTAAAGAGCGAAATATGACTGGTTGAATCCATTGATGTCTTATGTTTGTATGTATCGTAGGTCTCAAAAACTGAAGGAAGCACAACAAAACTAGATATTTCAGTTTTAACTGAAAAGAAGGAAATTAACTTGCTTTCACGTTTTCTTCAACGAGACTCTATTCATACTCTGGACACAGAATCACCGCTTGCACCCTGAAATTAAACGAGATAAAGATATAAAAATGAATATAATATATATAGATAGGACTCTACCTGCGTGTTCTCAAATGCTCGTCGTATTTTATCAGTCTAATACACAGCTTACATGACATCTTCATTCAGTTGGCTGTATAATCGGTACAGAAAATTGCATTTGCTTAACTTGGCCAATTGCATTGAACATTTTACTTACATACTTAATTCAACTTTTGTAGAGTGCGCAAAGTTTTTTTTTGTTTTTCAGAGTGTATACACGAGTGATTTGGCGGACTTTTGACGCGTTTGACGTTACTTGTGATTTTATTTTATTTGAACTCATGCCATTTTAATTATGTACCTCTATAATTTAAAGATTCTTGTTTTTTTTCAGTCTTGTTTCAAATTCGTTAATTCATCTATCGCGCCGTGCAATGCAGTGAACACTCAAATTGCGAATTAAAAGTAAGGAAGTTTCAGTTCGTTGTTTGTTTACAAATACACCCAGTTGCTGCCGACACAATGTCTCGTTTATTGTATCGCCAGCCCGCGGGTGTATTTTTAATCAAACTACTAACATCAGTCATTAACCTTGAATATAAAAAAATGTACACTGCATTTGGTTAGAACTGGACTGTTTACATAAAACAAAATCCTTTTCAAGAAAAATATGAAAAACTACATATAGATACAGGATCTTTGAATTTTTCTTATTACGTACCTTGATCAAAAGTTGTTTATTCCAATTAAATGATAGACGAGGGAGAAATAAAGAATGTTACAATTTTGGGATAAGGTAATAATGAAAGATTAGATCCATTTGAGGGTTTAAAATTATTTACATTAAAATCTACGAAACTTAAAAAAAAAAAAGGAACTATGAATATTTAGTAACAAAACTCAAAATTGTAACGTTAAAAAACTTTGTAAAATGTAAATCTGTGTTTTTGTTGAGAAAAAAATACGTACAGAAGTACTGTCAGATAACATGCTGTTAAAACGTCGAATGATTCAGGCTATTTTAGTATTTACCAAGCAATTGAATATCACTCACACTTGGACTGTGAGCAGTCTGTCTCTTTTCCTCTGACTAATTACTTAAAGTCTTAATAAAATGACGAGTCGTTGAAAGGATTGTGCATGAGAATAGACCATTTTCCCATTTGTAGTTGCTGCTTTCTACAATGGCAGTGGACTCAATTTGTACAGTCTTAGCCTAGCACTATGAAGTTAAATATTCCTAAATACCAACGTAGTTTTACATTACTTACAACTATTTGTATTGTTGGAGGTGTGACTTCTCGCTCTCTCTCACAAGTATTTTTGAATATGTAACCACAAAACGAGGCTAAGACTGTATAAAACGAATATGCAGTTATTTAAATTTGCAGCAACTAGGAATGAGAAACTTGTCTATTGAGTTACCAGGTCACTCGTAACACTCTGCGCTTGCACTTTTCATTTTAAATGAGAAAAAGAGGCTGCGTGCAAAACACGTTTGTTCAGAAGAAAGAGTTTCTTAGGACACTGTTTTGTGGTCTAAGGACAGAAAAAGAGCTAACCTGTTGTTGACCCCAAGTCAAATAGTCAGACTTGGTCGCCGCAAAATATTCATCCATGAGCTGCTGAACAACTTCCCTGTTGATAGCAACGAGAACACGATTAGTATATGTAATCGATCCTTTACGAGTTCAATATGGAATTAATTTGCACGAGTGTGTTTTAAAAATAATCAAAATTGCGTGAGCCCGTTAGAGCGAACGCAATTTGAGCTTTTTTAAAACACAAAAGTGCAAATCGAGTAAAAGGTTCGATTACATGTTAATCATATACCGAAAAATTATAAAAATTTGGCGGTGAAAAAGAAAAACTTGACAGTGACAACGTGACAATTCATGCCTCAATCGTTGTCATAGAAACTTCTCCATTTTGATCGGTTTGTTAGCTTTGGGATTGTAATTTTTGATTAATGAAGGTTTAGAAGTTGTATTAACTATGAAGAGAAGCGAAGTTATATTAAAGACACGACGTTTCGAGGGCATCTTGTCCTCATTATCAA
>JAOBBB020095130.1:0-13398 GCA_025331005.2 Zoanthus gigantus
TTGTTTGTGCGTTAATAACTGTTTTTACACAGGACTAACTTCAATCGCTCTAGCACGGTGCTAGAAAAATCACCATCTTATCCAACCTTTAAACTATCGAACGCACTTCACTAATCTATGATTACTACTAGTTTTAGTCTCTTCACTTTCGCAATTGATTTTAAAACATGCGTACATAGCCGGAAGCGATCCTGCACCGCGGTAGAAAAACACAATCGCAATAATCGTTGACATTGCGCCATTGATTGACCAACCTAAATTGGTTTGTTCTCAGCACTGGCGGCTACTTAGCTGAGTCGGTACATGGTGAGAACAAGAAACCAATTCAAAACTGACGTCATTAGTTCGTTAAAAGTTGTTGTATTTTGCTAATCTCCCCATGTAACAACTGTTTTCGTGTATCCGAGATGTTTTATTAATTCCCAGAGCTTAATGATAATAGTTGTTGGTATTTTTTTTGTGTGTGTTATCCTTGCATCTCCTAAGCATGCTTTATGAATTGAGAAATTAAGTTGAATCAACAATTAATATCTTCAGTTTTAAAATCACTTTTCAACCTAAAAAATAATTCGTCTTCTGCATTTGTCTACAACAGGCAGGCAAAATTCTTTAACTTTCCCGGTGGTCCATGAATCTGCCTCTTATCTCCGCATCCTATAGTGTTAAAGTAGTTAAAAACCTTTGGCTCCCCTGGACGGGACACTAATCTATGATCGTTTTATGTCTGCTGCGAGGAGAAGCTGGTACTCGTTTTATAAACCGGCTTAGTAAGGCTATATCAAAAAAAAAAAATTGTCAACCGTGTCGGAAATGAAGATCAAATGTTTAAATCTTGGCACAGCTGGCGTGGAATGTGGCTTAAGGCAGAATTCTTTTTAGTTGCCGCGCGATTCAAGTAACGAGAAAGTGAAAGACCATATGTTGCCATTAAAGCTAAGGTGTTATTGAATCTTGTGACATATTCTGGTTCTGATGCGCTTTGATGATCAAATAATGTTTGGAAGATTTACATTTTAAAACTGTCATCCCTCAAAATCAAATAACAAACCGTACTGGAGAGTTGGTCCGACTCGAAATGCATAGAAAAGCTTGAAAGCAATTCTAATGATCCATTGCATAAACAGTTATTTTTTTAGATGAAAGTAGAGAAACATGATGACATGTATATTTAAGCTCTGCAGAATCTAGAAGAAAAGAAAGATTTTTTAAAATCGAATGACCAAAATGAAATTAGATTTTTGCCAAAAAGCTTTTCTGAAACGGTCTATTTAGGAAAACAGGTAAAGTTAGGGCACAGCCAAATTTTAAAAACGATCTTTTTAAAAGGATCGGAAGAGCACCGCCAAGGTCGCGAAACAAATCTCTTTAATTGTTATAAATGGGATTTGCTTTATGACCTTGGCGGTAGGAAATTGTGTAAATAGAAATAAGAAATTAGAAAAAGAAGTATATGTAGTAGCTCTGAAGTTTATTTTGAAAATTAGATTTTAGAAATTGCGAAATCTGTTTATTACATATTCAAATTATGCTTGATGGTTTATTAATTGTTAGAATAAGTTTTTAAAAATAGAGAAAAAATCCTAGGGTGTTTTTGTTCTTACGGGAGGAAGTGCCTCTTGATTAGTTGAAGGTCGGGGTCAGCTTTATTTTAGTAATTTTCATTGGTTAAATCTGCATTTACGTAATCTATGTTACTGTACCTCCACTAACTAAAGAAGGCCGGAGCCAAAATCTATATATTACTTTGGCGGCTCTAGGATTTCTTTAAGAGGGGCTCAATTGAAGGGCAGGGAGTCTTCGAGCATCAAAGGCGCAAGCAATCTAGGGGGGTCCATGGACATGTTTCCATGAGAAATTTTATTGCTGTAGGGGGGGTGGGCGCTTGCTCGGTCAAATACGGTAATAAAAATAATTCGAATAAGATTATTCTGATAGGAGTTTTTCTGAAAGTTAAAGGGCACTTTCCTGTTCTTGACGTTCAAAGGGGAGTCTTCGCACATGACGACCCATCCCTCCCCCCCACGTGACGCCTCCGTATTATTCAGTTTTATTTTAGGTTTTGAAAAATGTAAATTCTAATGTAACATTCTTAACTTTTCATTATCCACATCATGATCAGCTGTTTTAATTATCACTACCGACTTGTAGTTGTATTTATATCGAAGGTAACATGTATGTAATCTTCGCTTTGCAACCACTTAGTATGTCGTTGTTATAAAATTTCAAAATATCGATTCTTTTGCCAAATAAGATAAAGAACCCATGCATAAGGTAGAAAGGTGGTTATAGATAGGTAAGTGGATAGGTCAGTAGCTAGGTAGCTAGGTAGTTAGGAAGGTATAAGTAGCTATAGGTAGGTAGGTATGTAGATAGGTGGGTATAGGAAGGTAGATAGGTATAGGTAGGTAGGTAGGTAGGTAGGTAGGTATAGGTAGGTATGTAGATAAGTAGGTATAGGTATTCATAGGTAGGTAGATAGGTTGGTAGAGTAGGTAGGTAGGTAGGTATAGGTAGGTAGGTAGATATAGATAGGTTGGTAGGTATAGGTAGGTTGGTAGGTATAGGTAGGTAGGAAGATATAGGTAGGTATAGGTAGGTATAGGTAGATATAGGTAGGTATAGGTAGGTAGGTAGGTAGGTATAGGTAGGTATAGGTAGGTAGGTAGGTTGGTAGGTAGGTAGGTAGGTATAGGTAGGTAGGTAGGTAGGTAGGTTGGTAGGTAGGTAGGTAGGTATAGGTAGGTAGGTAGGTATAGGTAGGTAGGTAGGTAGGTATAGGTAGGTTGGTATTGGTAGGTAAGTAGGTGGTAGGTAAGTAGGTATTGGTAGGTATAGGTAGGTAGGTTGGTAGGTAGGTATAGGTATATATAGGTAGGTATAGGTAGGTAGGTAGGTATAGGTAGGTAGGTAGGTATAGGTAGGTAGGTAGGTATAGGTAGGTAGGTAGGTAGGTAGGTAGGTATAGGTAGGTAGGTAGGTTGGTAGGTAGGTAGGTAGGTATAGGTAGGTTGGTATTGGTAGGTAAGTAGGTATTGGTAGGTAGGTAGGTAGGTAAGTAAGTGGGTAGGTAGGTAGATATAGGTAGGTTGGTTGGTAGGTAGATAGGTAGATTCTGGAGTAGATAAACTTGCTTTATTTGCATGACCCATTTGATTTAAAGGTATTGCTAAAGCTTTACAACAGTAACAATTACTAAAAAAAAGCTAAGCTATTTAACAATAACTTTCGAAAATGATTCACAACTTTACAACAGTAGTAAATTTGCTAGTTTGTTTGATTTTGAGCTATGATTGCCCTTAGTTCAAAGCATATTAAAATAAACTTTGATAAACAAAACGTAATTGCAGGATTGCTTATACTTAGGAGAGTTGTTATTAATGTTTTCGTACTGAAGGTATTTATTTTGACATCTCCAGTTATTTTGCTGAAAAACTGTTCACGTAAACTGGAGTAGCATGGGCAGTGTAACAGCGTGTGTTCTTCTGTTTTAGTTTCACTGTTGTTGCAGTAGACGCAGATGCAGTCTTTCGTTGATCCGAGTCTTTTGTTTGCCATACCTTCCCGTTTCAACAACTAGTTTAAGCCCCGTCTACACGAACAATTTTTATGTGACAAGTTTTGTTTATTTGCCAGTGATCGCTCCGTTTACACCAGCACTTTTTGTTTGAAAACAAAAGATTGGAGACTGGAAACTATGGATGATATCAAAAAAATTGCCAACTTTATATGTTGTCTTTTCCACACAGACAATTTTCTGTATGTGACAATTTTTATTTGCCACATAAAAACTAAGACGCTAATTTTTCAGCAAATATAATTGTTATACAAACATTGGTCAATTTTGTTCATCTACACGAGCAAATAAAAATTGTCACATAAAAATTGTTCGAGTAGACGAGTTTTTTGGCTACTTATTCTAAATTTTGTGATTAGTTTTCTTTGTTCATAATTTATGATGGTTTCATGGTAATTATCTATTCGATAGTCTGTTTTTATTAGTTCATATAAGGAGTAGATAGGTGGATAAATAGGCAGATAGGTACCGTAGGAAGGAAGGTATAAATAAAGAAATGGAGTTTTATAAAGTCTTACAAGAGCTGTTAGAGTGACGGGAACAAAATGATCAAACTGCGTATTCGGAATCACTTGCGTTTTCAAAATGGATCAAAATAGGGTTTGTCTAGCTGGATTCTTTTTTGTCATTCTCCATCCTCCATTCGTATTTTATTCCTATTTTCATTCTTATTTATGATGTTCTTATAATTCAAATTAGCTCGTTTGTAATTCAGCCATTGACTGCCAGTTCCCGATGACCATTTTTATCAGTATTAACTTAAGTAACGGATCTATCCTCTATCTTCACTGGCCTTTACTCAAGTTAGTTACTCATTGTTTGCCCTTAGTTATCGAGAGCTTTTCTGGCGTTTTCCTTTATTTAGTATCAAAAACCCTCAGAATGCCCTCTGTAAACCTTGTGCCATGACAAATGTTATTCTAATCCCCGCTAGAGCTGCTATTCATTTCTCAGTTCAAAGTCTGAAAAAGAACCGTGCAGTTTGGCAAGGCTCATCAACATTATCTGTAGTAGCACACCGAGCCAATGATTACAAAAGAAGAAAACAGAGAAATTAATTCTAAAAGAATGATAATAAAGATTGATTTGGGCCAATTGGTACCCACTGCAGAAACGTGTAAGTCAGCAAGTGATAAATGGGCATGAGGTCAATTTATTTTTTCTGAGAAAATATTTAAAAAATTGAACTGTCACGTAAAAAAATGGTCTTGAAAGAGATAAAAAAGACTAGATTTCAAAATTTGTCTGTTCAAAGTCGGAAATCTCTTAAACCATTATTTTTCAAATTCTGCAATTGTCCCTTGATAAAATAAGAAATTTAAGTCTTGATAGCATTGTTTTTTCTGTAAAGAATATTTCTTAAGATAGCATCTTTACATGTCAAAATTTATTAGTAGAATAATAATGTAATGCAAATGACACATTTTATACAGAGCATTATAGGCAGACTGTCGTTTGTATCAATAGGCCGTGTACGATAAGTGTAAGACAGGTATGAAAGGAAGTTGTGAAACCGAGTTTTTCAAAATTTACACGTGAGAATTGCTACCTAAGTTTAGTAATACTGGTACCAAAATGCAAAAAATGCAGCTAATCTGACTCCAAGTGGGGTTCGTCTTTTCAGTTTCAGATGACTTCTGCGAAATTTTTAAAATAAGCGAGGTTCTGTCCTCTTGCGGTACCGTTACTTAGTAAAGGATTATAATAATGAAATATTTTGCTGCCTCGAATTATGTTTTACACTGGTTTTCAACAATTTATTAGCGAGGCTGTATTTGAGTTTCAATGATGAAATCAGATGGATTAAATTTTATGTTAGAACGGAGCCTGTTTGGCCTTCATTACTATAACTTTGCAGTAGATACACCGAAGATAAAAGATGTTTATTTATATATAGAATTGAATTTGCTACTGAAAAACGCGTACATTTTTTTCATATTCTAGCCCGTAAAAAAGACAACTGACTGAAATGAATAAGCAATAAATGAAATTTTAGCATACAATGCCAAACAACAAGCAGACTAACTTCTCTCTTTACTAATTGCTTTTCCGAAAAACCCTTGCGTTAAGACGACACAGACGATCAAAAAGTTGTACTCGCGATCAATGGGTTATCAAACATTAGATGAGGGAGATTTCTTGAAGATTCTTCATCATTACAACAGTGCATCTTTCTGTTGCGATATTGTTTTATTCCACATTTAATTGTGCTTCAAGTATTTCTGCGGTCCCGTTCTGGACTAACTCCAATATTAAAGTGCGGTTGTCGAAATATATCTGGTAATCTTATTTAAAATCTTGGCAATTGTAAAATAATTAACATTAGTGATTAATAAATCTTTACGTTCTTGATTACGTACTCTTTGGGAAAATTAAAGAAGTTGGTTTGAATAAATAAAAATAGAAAAAAAATTCGTAAGTTTTTTTAAAATGTGAATTTATCGCTATCGGGACGCCAGCGTTGCCGAGGCATTAAGACGAGCTAGTGTGTTACACCGTATCAAATTGGTTTAAGAGCTGAGAAAATCTTAAGGGAAGTTGACTTGAGGTAAAAAAAATGTTAAAATTAAAGATTCTTTTAAATTAATCTAAGCGAATGAAAAGGAAAAGCGGACTAATATTCAAGATGTAATCCCTTCGCAGGACAAACTTCCGAAATATCAGTAGTGTTTTAGTTCTTTTTCCACAATATTATGTATGGCTTTTTTTCTACACTGAACTGTTTGTTTAGACACAGGCGAGATTCCTAAATATCTTTGCTTAAGAAATCAAATCATCCTTCGGCACTTGACCAGCTCAGAAGACCGAAAAATGAAAAATTGGAATTAAATTTTGTACTTCTGAAGTTAAACAAATTAAAAACAATCTTTTTAAACCTTTACTAGCGGCTACGTTCAGAATTAATTCACTTTGTTTTATATCATGACTCATGTATTTCCATGGTCATGAAACAAAGCCGTAAGTCCTTGTGGTAATAAATGACGTAACAACGTGTAAAGCTATGTTGTCCCAGATTTGACGACTCTGTATGTTCTGATCAATGCAAACTTCAGAAAAAGACTATTTTCAATATTTTCTTCACATAAAAAAATAAGAAGGCTGAGTTTATTGCCTTAAAAATCAACGTGAATCAATCGGTCAAAAGCCAAAAATGAGGAGTTTTGTAGCATCAGCGAATCGAAATTTGTGTTCGTGACCGGAGAGAAAAGCTAGAGGTGAAAAGATGACAAAATCTCAACGGAAGTTGAGTTGCACCAAAATTAACGACAAAGTGTTGAATTCTCAATACACGAACCAAAAAGATCCCATCAAAACAAACACCAGAAGCCTAATAGAGCGGAGGATAGATGAACAAAGAATAAAGTTCTGAAGTCAATTCAAAGACGAATGCAGTAGGATTTTTTTTGAAATAACTAGTGGAGTAGTGCTTCTCGTTGTGTCTAAGATGGACTCGACATGATCTCATTATTATCTGTTTCATGTCAAATTTAAACGACGAAAAAAAACTACGCATTTTAAAAATGTTTATCAACCAAAAATCGACCTAAAATATAATATTATCTAGGTTGTTAAAATGATAAGTTTTAACGATTTACCTTACTCATCCCAACTGATTGACAAATGCAAACTGCGCTCAACCAATCTATTTATTAATTTAGTGATTTTTTTTTTTCTCACAGTATTTCCATCTTTCTTTGTACCTTGTACATTCCATTTTTAAACGTTTTGTGTGAAAGGTTTCTCAATTTCAAGTACGAATTAAAATATCCTTTTTGGCAACGTTTTTTAGATCCGGTTACAGCAGTTAAGTACTTTTTAAGTTTATTTATTTATGAAGAGTTCACAGCTATGCCAAATTCCCGCAAGCCAAATTTTTTTTTTTTATCAAACTTTGAAACTTGTATTTCCATTGTCTTTCTTGTCCTAAGATACTCCGCAAATCTGGAAAACATTAGTGCATACACTTGTCTTTCACCAGAAATGGAACAATTTAAAACCAATTTTTTTTTCTTCCTTTGTTCAATTTCCAGATAATTTTG
Source organism: Zoanthus gigantus (assembly GCA_025331005.2). NCBI lineage: Eukaryota > Metazoa > Cnidaria > Anthozoa > Zoantharia > Zoanthidae > Zoanthus > Zoanthus gigantus. The sequence goes on from JAOBBB020095130.1 coordinate 7,615, forward strand.
CCGGTGACATATGTTGTATAACGCAATCCCGGAGCTGAGCGAGTCAAGGTTGTATCCTCACGTGCTAAGACCATGTGAAATTCTGTTAGCTGCATCGTTGACGCACTAAATTGATTAACTCACAGCAGTTTCCTGTGCTTTTAATTAATCACACGTCTCTACTGTACAATTTTGTCATCGAGAGTTTGTTTTGTTCTTAAGGCTAGGAAAACGAATAATTTGCTGGAAATTCAAAATTATTTTCAAGGAACATATTAATTTTAAACTTTAAGGGTGCATTCACATTTTGCTTAGGTCAGCAGTCTTCGGTGAATTATGCAAGCCGCAAGGCCGCTTGAAATTGGAGTACTTGGATCTGCTCCTTATTGCCTATTTTAAGAGAGCAGAACTCAACATGGGAACGAGGCTGGGCCGAACTTTGCTCCCCAAATACAAGAAGGGCTGTGATTTGTTCAAACAAATGTTTTTTAGCACTCAGCGAAAAAAATATCTTATATCATTGAACCCCCATCGGTTTTGGGCTTGGTAGTTGGATCGAATTTCGATAAATACCCCGTACAAATTTAAACTAGTTTTCAAAAGAACCTTGGTCGCGCTGCTCTTAGGATCTGCAACACCGGGATGAAAATCCTTGTGTTCTTGTTGTTGGCCGGGGGAGCCTTTGCGGGTTTGTACATAATCAACTTTTATATTAAGCAACTTACATGAATTATTTTTAGCGTTTGAAACAAGCTTTTTAGGAAAAATACATAGACACTGCAAATTATAAACCATTGGCATTAGATTGCTTGCAAAAACTGCAACAGAGTGCACCGGAATGACGTTTATTCATTTTAGTTTCTATATCTCAAAATACATTATAAAATCTAGTAGAACGTTCTTCATTTTTTTTTACTGCATCAGACGAAATCAACTGTTTTCTTCTTAAAAGACCCATTGTTCCATAAATTTTATAACAGCATAATTAAAAATGTTTGTTGAAACTTATACAAAATTTCGCCATCTTAGTCTAGGCTTGGCAGATCCAACACTCGTATGCTTTGTTACTGATTAATCATAAAACTACAGGTTTGGATTCCATTTTCTCGGGATTTTCTTTTATTTAACTGCAATTTTTTTTAATAAAAAAAAGAAGACATTTGACCTACTGGGTCGATTCGGAATGCAAGAAGTAAATACAAACTCGTCATTTTTCTACAAGACTTCAATGTTGTTTCCTTGGTGGTAAAATTTGCATTCTCCAATTGTTCTAATTTGTTGGACAACAACCCTTATTAAATTCTAATTCATGTTTTTTTTTGCTTGCAGCACCATTTTCTGTCCATAAGTCGACAGAATACTGTCCACGTAAGTGGAAATTGCCTTTTGTTAAATTTTATAGGATTAAACTTTAACCGACATTGTTACCGCATTCATTCTATTGATTAATTACGATAAGAAGTTAAACAAGCAGAATTGTTTCTCGCCATTTGTTCTAGGTCGTAAATGTATCTTAAAAACCGTTTTCGTCAAAAGAAAGCGATATTTTACAGTTTCCTTTTACAACATGCTAAAGATTTGGTTAGATACACAGGAAATGCTATATCAGGTTTCAGGAGGCCGATCTCTTACATTGTCAATACGTTACATTCATATTTGGTACCTAGCTTGGTTGTTTGCAAATCTGAAAGCCTTTTCACTATATAGAAGCTGATGTATAAATATCTTGTTAAAAGTCAAACATTTTAAAGGGAATTTCTGTCAATTTACTGTACAAAGTACAAGAACTATAAAATGTACCCTTGACCTTAAATCGCCACAGGGAAAGGGCATGCATCAAATTTCTGTTATTTTTTATCTCCACATGAACAATTTTTCGAAACTTTTAAATGACCTTTCCATTGATTCAGTAGCTGTTGAAAGATTTTCCTTCTCGAATTATCTAAATTGCTAGATTGCCAGGAAAGTCGGTCATCACACTCTCAACAGGAACCACCGACCAAGGTCATCTCACTTGTATATTTTCTAACAGCTTTCTAAGGCAAACTGCTGTATCATTAAACTTTAGAAAAATGATAAAATAAAGTTTCTTTAAAAAAACTACAAAGCATATGTTTGAGAAGATTTCGAGTTTATCAGAACACCTTTGCAGGTTGGGGTGTGACATCAGGCACATTGCTTTGCCGAAAATCTAATATTGTTTTTCCGATTCAAATTTTGCAAAGGGACATCAAGATTTAAAAATGGAAGACAGATTATTTATAGCTATGAAGGAGAAACAGTGAGTGGAATAGTTGGTGCTTCGTCGTCACGTTCGGCGTTGAAGATCAAATCCCGTGTGACGATTGATACAATAGAGAACTGTCAACATGTTTTGAAGGTAAGCAAAAATCAAAAACTCGAAATGTGTGGCAAAAACACAACAGGAGACTAAAGATACCTTTTTCAAAAGTTTCTGAAAGCAGGAAAATGTCTTAATATGTTTTGACTTTCTCGAGTGCCCTGTACCCCACACACCAAGCTTTGCTGCACGTTTTGTTGGTATTATGCTAAGTAAGCCGAGAATTCAGTCAGTATACGAACTTTCTCCATCTCTTTGATATATCAACAAGTTTTACTTGTATTCGCTTTCATGGCGGGATAACATTCTATCGCTCATTTTCATTTCTTTTTTCAGTTTGCGAAATTCAAAGTTTAAGCTGAATTTTAAAACAAACTTTAGGCGCTAACAGAGCCACTTGGTTTTATAAACTTGAATCCCAAAAAATCTGTATGTTGGATGTCGAAACAAGATTGGCATCATTGACATTTGTCACTACTTAAAATATGTCGAAACCTCTGTTACACGTGATTCATAAGTATTAATCGTGCTGAGAAAACACAGAAGCCGTTTTTTCTACAAGATAAAACCAGTTTCACTTTTTAATCCTCCTTTGGCTCGTGATCCACTTGGACTCCGGGAGATTTTATTGCATGCATGTGAGCGTGTAAATCAACCAAAGTGAAAATGGGAATTTGGCAGGTGATTTTCCAAAAGGGATAATTCGGGTGCAAAACTTTTTGTTATCGAACATATATAAAATTTTGTTTTTAAAAAGCAAATGAAATAGAAAGGATCAAAATTGTTATGCTCAGTGTAATATTACTAGATTGTTTTTGACCCTCGCAAGGAGGTTTCGTTTTTATTTCATTTAGAGGTCGGCACTTTTAGACATCTGTTTTTAATTAATGTTTTTATTATAAATATTTCTGTTTGTAAAACGAACAAAAGTGATTAAAACTATAGCTGCACTAATTGAATTTCAATGAATCGATCATTTTATTTGCTGAAGGAAAACCTTTGAAGATCTGCTTAACAGATAGAATCATGACGTCAGAACAGAGTGGTACCAGTCAGTGATTTTGATTTAGTAACGACTGATCCAGGTCACATCAACATCTGTTTTTTTTTGCTCAAACTACTTGTTCAAATTAGACTTTCCACGCTGTCAATCCAATCTTTATATTGTTTCTTAACCTTGAACCGGCCTCGATTAAACTAATACCTCTAAATACGCAATTAAGCTCTACCCAATTTCTGTTATCTGTTTATATTCAGACTTTGCGCTGTCAGTTCGGTCCTTATAATATTTCTTAACCTTGGACCTGCTGTCCTTAAAACGAAGTTGGAATAAACAAGGAATGCACAGCCGAGTACACTGGGGGCTATTTTTATATTTTCATTCTTATTTTCTGTAGTGACTCAAATACGTTTTCTGATTGTTTTCAAACCCGGGTATTTTTTAATATGTCTTTACTTAATTTTTTTAAAAACTTTTTCGCCCCAGGCCTGTATTTGCAAACAACATGTTTGTGCTTTTTGTTTTTTGCATTCTAATATATTGGGCCTCGAGTTTTGTTATATTACAATTTTATTTGAAGTTCCAGTTTTACAAAATTAGTTCACAAGTTGGGGGCCAAGACGTTTCAACATGCTTACAAAAATCTACTTCCGATGAGCTCAATTGGGCGCTCCATAGCAAAATTAATCTTGCTTGGTTGTACGTGTAATAGCAAAGATTTTCTGGCGGGGATCTCTCGCATACATACTTTGTTAGGACTTCCTGTCTTGAGATGATTTCCTTTCGGCCTTGATAAGCTCAATGAACACATAATCCCGCAGACTAACATTGGTTTGAAAAAAAATGATACACTCTTCTTTGATTTTGATATTATGGTTTATGTTTATAATATAACGAAATAAAAAACTAGGGTAATTTTCGTTTTAGATAGCAATAAAATGTGTTAAACTAACTGATGCTTGCTTGCCTTAGGCTCAGCCGTTGTTTTTATTTGATAGTTGAAAGCCACGTTAGTGTTTCTGAATAACCCTTGTAGATAAAAATATTTTTAAAAGTAGTATACCGTGGACTGACAATGGAAAGTTGTCTTGCAGCTTTTCATTCGAATGCAAGAAGTGAATGCAAAGTTTGCGGACAACGACTGTCTATGCTTGAGTTATCAATTAAATTCTAAACAAAATTCTGCTTAATTTGGTTTCTTAAAAAGAATGCAGTATACCTTGTATATTTGATAGCTGTTGCAACAAATTAAACTTAATAGACAAAGATTTAAGCTTTTGCAAGAGTCGAATGAAGTTTTTATTTACAAATAAAACACAAATGTAGAGCGCGTCGTTTTTTTAAGTCATACGGGGAGGATAACGAATTAGTTTATTGGTCTGACATCTTTTACCTGGGCTACCGAAGAAAAACACGAGTTTTCCTTTTAGGAGTCCCTCAGTGTTGTTTTTTACCACAAGCAGTCATATGATAAGTGCCATCTATTGACAGCTGTCAATCAAGGAGGCCGAGCAGAGAAATCGGATAAAAAAGTCGACTTTCTTCTCTTTTGATGAAAATGGCGAAAAGCTGAAAAAAGAAATTTCTCGTTTTGACTTTTTCACGATAAGTGAAATTAAAATGCTAACGTGAGAAAATTGACCTTAACAATATCTGATAGAAATCCTAAAAATTGGCACTTATTTTACGTTTTAGGAACGCTAGTGATATTGACAAAAACGGAATGGTATTTTTCGTATTGCGTGTAATTTATAGATCAAATTAGTTTTCGCGCAGTTTTACAGTTTCTTGACCTAGGTTTTATTGAAAAGTAGAATTTCCGGAAGCACGTACGTTTAGTAACTCAAAGCGGTTACGTCATATCGGCGAAATAAACATTACAATGTTTAATAAAACAAATACGGGATCAAAAATAATATTGTTATTAGTCATAATAGTAATAATAATGATAATAATAATAATAATAATAATTATTATTATTATTATTATTATTATTATTATTATTATCATTATTATTATTGATGTCGTTGTTGTCGTTATTGCGTACACTTGAAATTCAAACCAACACAAAACTATTAGTCGACCATTGGCAAACATTTGGAAATAGGAGTTTTTTTATGTTGCGGTTGTTGAGAAACATTTTTGAAAACGCACATTAACTGTTTAAACTAAACTAAATTAAACTTCTTTTGAAGCAATTTCTTGTTCCCTATTCCGGATGATCACATCAGCTAATACAGGTCCATGAACTGAGCATGTATCAAAATCATTTTGGGATCTAATTTCTTCCATAACATATCATCATCATCATCATCATCATCATCATCTTCGTCATCATCATCATCATCATCATCATCATCATCATCATCATCATCATCACTATCATTATATTCGGTTTTACGTCCGTTTTACATGCTGGCATGCGTTGGACGGTTTTTAGAAAATTGACTTCCAAGCTAACCTA
>JAOBBB020095220.1:0-13394 GCA_025331005.2 Zoanthus gigantus
TAGTAGTAGTAGTAGTAATAGTAGTAGTAGTAGTAGTAATAGTAGTAGTAGTAGTAGTAATAGTAGTAGTAGTAGTAATAGTAGTAGTAGTAGTAATATTAGTAGTAGTAGTAGTAATAGTAGTAGTAGTAGTAGTAGTAGTAGTAGTAGTAGTTGTTCAGCATGTAAGTAGCTAACGACACTTTTTCAACTTTTATAACTTTAATAAAACATATGAACAACTAATTTTATAGTACTTTGTATTTTCCAAATATTCAGACTAAAAGTCAGCTCTGATGTTATCTAAAGATTTGTACAAGCTTAAGTCAAATATATGTACACATGCGGCCATTCTTTATTTGTGAATGGACTCGTAAATGCATGCAACATTAGTTACAACTGGCATATTGAGGAATGCACATATGTGGTAGTTGCTTTATGGGTAAGACGCAAATTTTCAGAAAATGTTAATTTTTCATAGTCTGAATTATTGTGACATTCCTTAGTAAGTATGTGGTAAAGAAGATACATTGAAAGAATATCATTTTACGGTACTAATATCTTTTACTTAAAGAATCAAAGAAGCCATTCTGCTACTTCTTAACATTTTCTGTTCATTTGTTGATTTAATCAACAGTAAATTGAAATGTTCAATCATTACCTTAAAGAGAGCAACAGTTGCTCTGACGAATTAGGGGTTAAGCTCAAACTTTAGTTTTGTGCTTTCTTAACGGCGATGTGTAAACATTTCAACTTAGAGTTGAATTAATCACGTGTTTAAACTTGTCACCGACTAGCTTTAATATTTTCTATAAAGAAACAGTTATTGTTTCTTTGTATTTTCAAAATGTGTTGAGTTTCTTTAGTGCGCAATTATTTACAATAGTTCTAATTTGCTTATCGAAACCTGGAAAAAGTCTTACAGGTAAAATTATTCATCTAGCTTATCAGATTGGCTTTCATCATCAAATTTCAAAATGATTTCAGTGTTACTTTATAGAACTGTTTCAAAAATTACGGTAATTTTGATATTCTGTTCTGCATTCAATGTTCTTTGTTGGCCTTGTCCTCGAGTTGAAAATTCAAAAGAACGCCTCCCAAAGGAGACGAGTAAAGCTAATTTGGATGCAGACATGACTTTAAAATTCCTTTATACCTATAAAATTTTCTGGCGAAATAAATTGTTGTCTTGTTTATATCTTACTGAATTTATCAAAATGATTAATGTATTTTTAAAGTTACGTGCTGCTGTTTGTTATCTCAATGTTTGTTCATATGTACACGTATTTTAAATTCAGTCTAAACGTTTTGTTTCTCGCCTGTTTCGCTGTTTATTAAACAACTCCTCACTGACGGCATAAAACTCTTACTATACTATCTTTTTTTTCTCCTCATTTAAAACTTTTCTATAAGAATTGAGGGTCAGTCTTATGCAAATAATTATTTTGTGTATACGGATATATATTTTCCCCTATTTAATCTACTTTTTGTTGTTATTACGTTTCTTTTGTTTTGGCTTTCTATATCGCGGCAACTGATGACTTTGCAGCACCTGACAACCCTTTTTCTCTAACACAGCATTGCTTGGACCGCCATAAATTGTCATGTTTGCGATTTTCTTGTTATTGCTAGTCATTTGTGGATGGGATTCATAAAGGCGTTGAGACAAGCTTCTCTTGGTCACCTGAAAAGAAAGAAAGTACGAATAGTAATGAACTATATATATATTCTAAAACAAAACATTAAATATTAACCATTTCAATCACACATAATTTAGTATTCTTTTTGAGAAAGAAGCTAAGAAGCTTGTATGAACTTTTCGACAGATAATTCTGGTATCGCCGTTGAAAAGAAATTTCTTAGTGACTCTCTTTTTGCTAAGTGAGAGGAATAATTAGTGAACTAAAATACGTTTCTATATTTTACATCAAAAACAGTTTTCGTGACTATAAAAGCTTTTTAGTAATGGTTATTTTTGAAGAACACGTTCAACTAAAATTCACACTGTTTTATACATGTAGAAACTTGAACTAAAGTAATTTAAAATATACAATAATTTATATTTAAAAAGTTTAAGAATTGCTAACTTTGTTTTTTGGCAAGTAAGAACAACGGTATTTATCCAACGCTTATTTAATGTACCTTGCAAAAATGCTTAGTAAAAGAAATTAAAACGGAAATAAACTTACCTCGAATATCTCCCTCATGCCCCTGGCACGACCACTCCTGGCTGACTCAATAAAGGTTTTAGTAAACTCGTTTCTCCAAGTGTATTCGTGTTGTGACGTTGAGCTTAACATAACAACTTTCTTGGACAGCCGTTTACCAGGAAATTTATGGATTAACTGGCCCGAGTAGCTGTAATCTGCCACCACAAAAATTTTCTTTGCTTCACAATTCTTTAAGTCTGACTTCAAATCATGAAATGAGTATTCTTCCTTATCCTCAATTAACCCATCGTTGTTCTCATCCCAGAAGAGCAAGGCGCCATTACTTCTAGCCGGTCCGGTCAAGTAGAGAAAAAGTGTGTCAACACATGACCGTAAGGCGCACAATTTTTTAACGCGTGCCCTTGGACTTATTTCGTTTACAGCGGGAACAGCATCTCGAGTGGTGGCATTGCCGTCAACTGAAAGAGATCCAAAACATTAATTATAAAACAATTGCATTATAGTCGAATTTCTAGAGTGAATCAATGACAAGTTAGAACATTAACCGCTCAGTGGTGTGTATTAAATACGCGAAACTTTCTTGCCATTCGTGTGGTGTAGTGTCGTGTAAAAATTAATACAGTGGCCATACGACTGGCGGGAAAATTTCGCGCCAAAACGCGTTGTGCGCGCACACTTGGTCAAATGCAGCTTCTAAATGAACTAGTGAAGCGATAATGGCAAGCTTGCAGCAAAAAGAAATAACTATTGGCAGTTAATCAAACACCGCTCTAAAAGTAAGTGTATGAGATAACCTCAATTTCAGTGTTATCTTCTCAAAAATTCAGAGTTCAGTATAAAAACTTATACTGGAATAGGTTATGAACTACACGCTTTTTTATGAGAACAACTTTATAATAACAATGAGGCTAAGCATGGCCGAATATTAAGAAAAAATTAAGAACAAGTTCAGGATTAGGCTGAAAAAAAGTGAAAATGTTTCTAGTTTAAACTTAACTGAATATTGTAATTTACGTTCGCAATGTGCACGGTAAAAACACAGTTGCACCGTTTTCCATTTTACTGCGAGAGAGGACAAAATGCACAGTGGTCAGTAATTTAGATAAATGTACAGATATCTCCTAAAAATACCGACGATCAACGTTGTTTTTCAATGCCTTGTCTTTTTGTTTTTGTGTTTGTTTTGATTTATCAATTGAAACAGCTCACAGAAATAAGAACACATTAAGAACAAATTAAGGCTGAAGCAGCCAAAAAATTAAGAACAATCTGCCTCGGCAAAATTTATTGGTAAAAAAGTGTGTAGCTAGACCAAACTAAACTTTGGCAACAACTATTGAATTACCTTAAACGGGTTTCGACCTATAAGTGTAAAAAGTAGGAAGTTACAGTGTAAGTAAAAAAAAAGACCTTTATTATTCAAATGTTGACCGTTTATTGGTTCTTTACTATACTTTACTTATCAAAATTATCTGATACATATCTTAAACAATTTCATTGAATTGTATTAGCTCTAAGAGATTTCTTTTTAATTCCTTTGTGTGAATAAACTCGTGAGGACTCGCATGGTACATTTTTTTTTAAAAAGGTGCGAATTAACGCAATATCTAAAATGTTTGGGGTCAATGCCGATCAACTTTAGTTAATTGGTTTTGCAGTGCACGTTTCTAAAAACAAATAAAAACAATAATTGCTCAAGGCACGGGAGTGTCGGTTATATTCCTTCGCTGACAATAATTTACGTAACACTTTTTCAAAGTATTTTCTTTCCAAACTCTTGTTTTTTAATTTCTAAAAATGTTAAATATTTCATAGAGCAAATAAAAGCCATGCAGCTTTAAAAAACATTAAAAATAAGATACAAACTTTATTTAATTTTTTACTTTTTAATTAGGATTTTGTTGACTTTGGTGTATAAATGGAATAAAAAAATTTGCCACGTACACGGAACACCTCATTTTTCCATTCGATAGTTTGGCACGTAAGCAGATCGGAAAGGAATTAGGATTTTAGAATTGATTAAGAATATTACATTTTCATTCGGAAAAATTTTGCACAGCAAGACAGCTTTTACGCAGTCATTTTGTCGTTGCAAGAATGAATTGACTATAGTTAATGTTTCCTTTGTGCAGGCAAAAAGAATAATTCCGATCTTAAATACCGGGCATTAACTTGCAAATTTGACCGGCGTGATTGTTTAGCGGGCCGATACCGCGCTCATTAACTTAGCGCCGTGCATTGCTTCTCTGCACGAGTTGTGAACGCCTTTCAAAAGACATTACGGCCTGTTCAAAGCCGAATTATGTTAGTTTTTTTTTTACCTTCGGCGCTTTGGAGAAGTTAAATCCAAGGTCATTTGAATTTTCTTTTTATATTTTATTCAAGATTAAACCGTCATCTGTGGTAACCTCTAATTGTTCAGGACTGTGTAAAGTGAGTCACAGCGTTGTTTTCGCTTGTTATTGAACAAAAAAACGATTTATTACATTTAGCTTGCCGACATCTCAAGGGGCTTACATACTTATCGCCGGCTATTCAGAAAGCCCTTGGAGATTTGGTCGGTAATCAAGAGTATGACCAGGTTTATCGGTTTACACAATATGACCACTTTCTGAGTTAATGAATTAATTGTTAGGGTGTGCAGGCATTTAGCCAAAGCTATTGAGCATCCCAATTTCGCCTAATACTACCAGAACCGCAAGGAAAATGCAGAGACACTGCAAGAACAAAGTAATTCGATTAGCTGTTGTTGAAAGCCTTTTAATATAAAGTGTGCAGCACGTTCAGAAAAATACAATACCGCTTGAGGCTATTTGGACGCACTGGCCTTTTTACGGAGTTACAGCCTCCTGCTGTGATGATAGTTAAGCTAAAGACAAAAAATGACCATTCAACACACGAGGTAAATTGCACACGTCTTCAAGCAAGGGTTACGCCGCAGCTCATTTTCCTAGTCAATTAACCTAGTCCATGATCACTTCTTGCCTACTATTTACACGTTATCACCTTGGATGATATTTATGAGTCACTGCTCTGTCACAAATCCAAAATCAACACCTATCTAAATAAAACTGGACAGCAAGACAAATATCAAACCAGGACGGCCTTGCAAAACTCTCGCAAGACAAATATAATAATTTTTTTAAATATTTGCTTCCGGTTTGAACAGATCATACTTTAATGCTAGTTTAGTAAGAAAAATGCCGAAAGAAAAGGCTAATTAAGAACTTGAAGAACAGTCTTGTGCTAATAATCCTCATACTGCATTCATTAAAATATCTTTGACAGAATATGCCGCTTTTAATATGTATTAAGACTTTCACTAGGCCCCGTGCCGCTTCAATCAAACTGTTGTTAAAGAAAACCGAACAAAAATATTTGCATTTGTACTTACGCTCAATCGCTCCATCGTGACTGTAGAATGTTGTAATATGTTCAGCAGAAAAATTGTTTTCTTTGTGTAAGAAATTCCAGAAGAGCTTCAGGTTTTTCTTGTATCGCGGATGACTCGTCTGCGAGTTCCATGCTCCGCCAATCAGCACTGCATAGTCGCATTGGTGGTAGAAGCAGAACTTTTTATTTTTTACCAGGGGATTACCACAGCGTGGAGTGTTTTCACAAGGAACTGGCGTTGCAAGATCAACTACTCTGCATTTTGCAAAGTTAAGAAGATCATCTCTGCACAGCAATTTTTGCGCCCTTTTTTTCAGGTTGTGTGAGGAATATACCAGTGGAATAAAGTCGATCTCACATCTACGACGTTTGCGTTCAATTGTGTTGTCGCAGTTTCGTTTCTTAGCCGGCGCTATGCATTCTGAAAAAGCTAAAATAAAATAAAAAACGACAGTTACATCGGCGATTTAAGTTACGTCAATGGCTAAGAGATAAGCAGATTAAGTAAGCTTTACTTGGGCTCAAAAAAGAAATTTTCGCGACGCCTTAGTACCTTGAAATAGAATACTAAGTATATTGTTGATGACATTTTATGTCCGCAAGATAACGGATTGTTTATCTTAATTTTGCGGCAACATTTAACTCACAGAACTTCTAGAAATGACTCGAGTATCTGTCTACACAATAAATCCTGCTTCTTTACAACCGGTTTTATCTATTGCATCAGTAATCTTTTTTTTGTATTCTTTTGCATAATGCGCGTGTTCAGAAAAAGAAGTAACAATAAACAATGCTTATTGCTACAAAATTTCATCAGCAGATATACTAACATAAAATAAGTTGCATTTTTCTTTTCCATACCATAGCACGAATTAATTGACATAGAGCGTTTGTGAGCTCTATCTTACAACTCACGACTAATTAAAGCTTTAATCAATAAGTAAGGGAGTAGGAACAACTTGATTGTGATAAATTAATTGCATACCTGTAAATGTGCCTCCAATTCTTTTACAACCAGCTTCGCTTTTGAGTTTAAAAATATTGAATACAAGCACGGTGTGACCGAAAGATGCCTGAGGAAAAGGATCTATAGCAACAACGAAATCGGGATGTTGGTCCCTGTTACTTCTTTTCTGCACCCTGTATTTGTCTGGTAGTATTACCACTAATCGCTCTGATCTTGAGCTAGCTTCTGCAGTGTACAAGTTCATTTTCGACATGGGAACACGGCTGGCTGCTATGCAGTTAGATTTGCTAAACAGACAATGATTTTGGGAGCGTACTATTTCTAGCGTTGCATTAACTCTTCTTCTCCAGTCATAACTTGAATGCCCGGACTGCAGCACAGAGGCACAACTTGTTACCATCATGACGCATAGGATGAAGTACACGGAGAAAGAAGGCATGATGTCACGCGTTATTCCTCCAGAAATAAAAACACACTGTCGAACCAGCAAGCGCTTGACTCTTAAAGGAAAAGGCTTAAATAACCTGAGTTCTTTTTAAGCGTTTTTAGAATTTGTTTAGAAAATTCTTTTGAGAACTGCCGCAATTTGTTATTGGTTCGCATTCGCTACATCAACGGTGAGTGCACGAGCAATGAAACTTCCTCCTTTTATAAAGTTAATCACCAGCCTATTGATTGGCTCGCGGCTACTTCTTACGGGCGCTAATTGTTTTGGCAATATTCAGGAGAACCAAATGTAACAGTATCTCTGACGTAGCTCTTCTATGAGGCGCTCTAACCCGCAAGACAAGATTAAGTTCCGGATTAATCATGAACCTTTTAAACCAACTTACTCTGGCTTATGTGGAAGTCTAGAGGTTTGGAAAGATTTGGCATTTGTTCGGGAAATGTAAAATCCGTCCCCGGAAATTCAAATGAATTATCATTTGTGGAAAGAATCACGCCCACTGATAAAACCTTTATCGATAATTACCGCCGAAAGCTTAGATCTCCAAGCAGTGCGAAATTTTTTGAACTCAGGAAGGATCGACAAGAATTGTTGTCGCGGAAAGATCAGCGGTGGGTGGTATACGACGTGTAGAAATGTTATAGAAATCCTTTCCCATTTGTTTTGCTTCTAGAAAAAAACGCAAACTCCACATTTTTTCCGCAAGCGAACGTTCGAGGCACTGTGTGCTTTTGTTGAAAATAGGCGGTGTATGTAATTCGTAAGGTAAAGTGAAGCCGCTAGCAAAATGATATAGTTAATTGAGCAAAATCAAATGGCTTGTCGCTTAAATATCCCCATTTTATAATTGCCGAAAAAGTAAACAAAGTTTATAAAACAACTTTATTTGTTTCACAAATGATTAAGGGTTAAAAATCATACCGCTTTTTATGGATGTCAAAGAAATATGTCAGTCACGTTGTCTGAAAAAGTCCGGGATGTCTTTCTTAAGTGTAATCCCAAATAATCTTACTTTTAAAAACCCCAAGCATTTTAGCAAAAGGGAGCATTTCATTCCTCTTTTCAAAACGCAGACTATTTGACCTAGCAAGTATCAAAGAATGTAAGTTGTGTTTTTTTATTACGAACTCAATATAAGCTGATGCATCTTGGAATTCTTTCAGCGGATAAAATAGGCCACATGATCTGGGAGACGAAGCAAATAACATTTTTAGATAGAAAACAGAGCGAATATAGAACCAAGGTCATCGGAAGGAAGCAAATTTTCCCATCATTTATGTATGCTTTTTAGTTCTTAGTCCTAAAGGATTATGATAGGAATGTAAAGTCGTGTCTGCTTTCTAAATTTTACGTGCCTCCGGCAAACACAAAGAAAACAACGGTTTTATTACAAAGGTAAAAAGAGAAATCCATATTAAAATATAAGAGCAGTATTGTTATTTTATTTATGCATTTCTTGCTCTTATCCAGGAGTGTAAAATGATAAACTTGGTTTCTGTTTTTTAGAATATTAAACTAGTACTGTATGAAACTACAAATATACCAGTTTCAATAACAGAAACTTCCTGTTCCTAAAATGTGTTTGTAGCAAATCCTAAGGACTTTTATCGCTTTTTTGAAGAAACCGCAAAGCAATTTATAAATACTATTTTCATTTAATCCTGTAATTTGTTGCTTGAACGCAAAAGCGTTTGCTTTTGTCCAAGCTGTTCGCATAAGGCTACCGAGAATTTAAAAAATGCAATTACAGCTGCGAGCTTTGGAAACGAAACAGCCATTAACTACAAGTCTATTTCGGAAATGTGTCATTTTAAAGTTAAAGATATTTTAAGACGTCCAGGCATGCAATGATAAAATCTTGTTCTACAGAACATTTTTTGTATGCTTGCACTGTGTTTCATTAATTGACATTGATAAAATCGTATTTTAAAGAAATCACGTTAAGACGATTTACAGTTATATTATACTGTTTCTATTGGATAAGTGCTAACTCACTTTGAGCTTGCTACTTTCAAAGCAAAAATATTTTAAGTGGTCCAGAGGCACTTCTTCATATATTCTAAAAGTTTTTACTTCCATGCATAAGCAAAATTGTTTACATGATTTAAGCGGGTTTAAAATGAGTTTTACTTCAGTCTTCTTTGTAGTATATAAAAATTCATACAATACCTGAACATGTATCAAACAAAGATCCCGACAACCAAACCAAAGAAAAAAAGTGCATGCACTTGATGAAAATTTTTCAGTACGCAGAGCTACAAGGTTAGATCGCTTTCAAAGATGGATGATGTGACAAAGTTTAGTTTGTCAAGACTGGTATATATTTAGTTGATTTAAACTTTGAAATTACTGACTGCGCGCATCCAGCCTGTTGTATAAATCGTGTTGTAGGAAAAATGTTTGATCGTTAAGGATTGCAAATTGAAACGGAACTACACCCAACTAAAAAACCCTATGGAGAGATGTTAAAGTATAGGTATTGTACAGCGTTTCAAATAGAATCGTTTTTTCCCCCTCAGGACAATGGTTTTTCTAACTATATATAAGCATTGATTTCTGTTTACATATATTGCTTTACCGCCTCGCCGAAGCAGATTACATTTCACGGCTCGAGATGACCTCAGTTATGTCGACAATTGATTTGAAGTCTTTGTACATCAAATATATATAATAAAAACTTAATATTGATACAAAATTTTTTTTTGAAAATACCTGGTCATACTAATTGCAAATTATAACATCAAAACTTTGACAAAATCGAAGCAGCTTTCTGAATATTATAAAAATAAAGTCGGTCATGCATTATCAAGTAGGGATTGTTCAAACACGCAAGTGAAGCAGGGTTCTAAACTCTACTAGAGTCAACTAATGTTTTTAAAATACTTACTTTAATTGGTATACAAAAACCGAAGCCGCCATTTAGTTGTCTAATTCTACTTTGTTACCTAGAACTTTTTTGACCTGGTATTTGTTTTTTATATTATAAATGTGTAAAGACGAAGACATAACTCAAATATAAAAAACGATCTAATTTCGAAGTTGTTTTTTCTGATTGCAAATGTCTCAAAGCTTTTCAATAAAACTGCCAGTTATGTTTTCATTTCATTCTTGCATTATATAAAGCTGTTTTAAACTCCTGTAAACACTTTTTTTTAAAAAAGCGATACGTAGTGGTTATTAAAAAATGTTCAGTTGTGAAATCTAGAGCGAACAGCTGATTTTTATTTTAAGATGTACTTCATCCGGGTAATCAAAAATTGATAGACATTTCTTAAGGGCTTTTTGTGTTCTTTGTGAAGTTTTGTGTTCTCATCTAATACTTTTTCGTTTTGCTGACTCCATGGAATACCAACTGAAATTTTTAAACAAAAACTAGTGCAAATTCACAGCGTTGCAGTTTAAAGCAATGAAAGAAGGAACATGGCAGATTGTGTACTAAGGGAGGAGGGTTAAGGGCGACTAATGGCACAAATAAATGTGGGAAAGAAGGGACTTAGTAAAGAACAAATGAATTTATGTAATCATTCATCATCAGTTTTCATGTATCAATATCACTCACCGACCTCTGCATACTTTCTTTTATGCCGAATTCCGCTTTTTAAAGTTTGTGCGGTAAATAGTTCTCGATATATAACACATGCAGTCATGACACGTATACACCGTGTCTACAAAATTTAATACCACAGATCTTTTTCAAGTTCGAAAAAGAATCTTTGATTTCATAAACTTATCTAAATACAAGATATAAATTTTTTACATTTCTTTTAGCCTGACAAACTACGATCAGTAGTTTGAACATCTTGATGTTAAAAAATGATTTCTGGCCAATTTTCCTTTCCGTCGATCGGGTAGCACAGAATTGGATTACCAATTGGCGAGGGTGAAAGAATGCTGAAATATTAAAAATCAAGTAAGCATTCATTCATTACAACGTGATCATATTGAATATTGAGTTTAATGTTAACATAAATCGAGACTGATTTATCTGGGTTTTCTTTTTTTTGCGCCAAAACTTGAAAAAAAAATTGTTCCGAATTGTGCAATTCGTGCACATCGTTTGCTTGCTTAATGCTAAAAGTAATACAACATTTGCTTCTATTTTTGTTCCCTGTCAAGGTTAACCATTGAAAATAAATTCTGAGGAATTCTCTGATAAAAATTTACTTTTTAGTAGCAACCTGTTTTATTGGAACTTAACGATTAAAATGCCTAAGTAAATCTTGTAAAACATGCTAAAAACAAGTGCGTGGCTAAAGAGGAACAAAGAAAATTATATTTGCATCTTGCAGACTATTATGAAAACAGTTTTATTTCTTCTCTTTTGTTTGACAATGTGACATTGGAGAAAAAAAGTGGAACTACAGGTACATTCTACATTTGTATGTTACTGTTAGTTTTTCAAATGGTAAATCGCGTAAACCTTTAAAAAGGCAAGCAGTGTTTACACGGTTGTTTCAAGGCAGCAAATGTACGCCCAACACTTCAAATCAATTGCGTTTAAGAACTTTTTTTTTAACAAAGTCTTTTGAATATTCATTTACTAACTTTGGCTCAAAAATTAGCTCTTCTCAGTTATTTTAATAGCACAATGTATTTCTCATGTCAGTAATAAATTTAGTCATCAGTACACAAGTTTTGCCAATTCTCCGATACACTGAAAAGCTTTAATTTTACTGTCAAAACAATAGTATACTGAAAATCTTTATTATAGAACGTTTCAAACAAAAAGGGAGAGCTGAATAAAAATGTCAATGAGTTTCGTTGCCGATTTAAATTGCTTTTGAAACAAAAAGCCTAAAGGTTATCGGATGCATGTTAGCATAATTTAAGCGGCAGTTAAAATTCTTTTCATCAAGGATCAACTTAAACAATAGAGCAAGTTTAAGCTTTTAAGACTAACTTTCTGTTTTCTGTCTTAAAACTATGTAAGAAGTTATTTTGTAATTCTATTTAAAACTATTTTCGTTTTGACAAGGTTTTGCTTTCTCGTGACTTTAAAATTATTGCCGTTCTTGTAAGGAAGATAAAATTGTACGAGATTCTTTTTCTTACATGACAGGATATCTTTTGTGGTGAGGTAAATATTGCGGTTTGTATATATTGCTAGTGTCGGACTAGTGATTACCTCCAATAACTGCTAATCTATTTATATATCGTAATCATGAAGTTGATATTTATACAGCTATATAGTGAAAACTGTTTGGTGTGTAGATTACGATCATTTTCGTTACTGTCTCTCCAGTTACTTTTGCCTTAAACTCAGAGGGTTTTCACTCAGTAAATATTCTTAACCAGTGAACAAAATTTAATAAAAATAGTGTTGTAAGATGACCATGCGGTTAGTTCCCAAAATAAAAAGCAGGGCTTTAACGGGAATCAAAAATGTGACCTGGTGACTTCTGCAATACAATCTCGTGAAGTTGGCAAAATTAAGAACAAGATTAGTAGATAATCAAATAAATAGGTTACATTTAAATTTATTACATAATAGCTACGATACAAGGCTTTTACTTAAAACGCATTTTTCTACTTCATCCTAAAATATGGATTCAAGCCATTCCACGCTATACATCTCCTTGCCCTTGTCTTGGTCAATCGAAAAGGGCAAATCATCGAACAAATTCAAACCATTTGCTGTTTTTATCAGAGAAGGGCCTGATTTTGTGAGAAAAATCATACTTATATGAATCATTGAATTTTGGTTATACTTAAACTCTTTAGTGTGCTCCTAAGCGCAACACTTACGTAATGGACACTAGTCCAGCAGGCGCTGGTACTCCATTTAATGGCCGGAACTCGTTAGACAGAGTGAGCGGAAACGAGACTCACAAAAAAATATTTAAAATATTATCAATTTACCAGACATATTTTGAGCTAGGTGGTCACTTACTTTACTTTACCAAACGTATTGACCTAGGAGGGGGATGGGTGGGGAACAATGGATCATTCATGAGGTGGTTTAAATGGCTGAACGGCACCACTAAAGCCAACTACGGTCTTGAATTCGTAAGTACGATTGACAAAGAGGTTGAATTCCTTGACATCTCAATGAAATTTGACAACGCAGGATTGTCATCTACTGACTTGTTCATTAAGCTCACTGATTCACGCCTCTATCCTGAGACACACATTTCAGGGCATTGTCTACTCACAAACACTACGAATTGGACCTACAGTATCAGACGAAACCGTTTTCAAACAGAGACTAAATGCATTTACCATTTGTGGTTACCATAAGGGCATGATTGAGTGAGTTATTAAGATGGTGGAGAGAAAGCCAAGATTACTGGCCAGATTACAACAGACACGAAAGGTGTGACGAAATGATAATACCATGTCCATGGATAGTTACATATGGCTTTTAAAAGTTTAAAAGAATAGCCACACAATAATGTCAACCACTTACGTCGGAGCTAAAACTCTTGTTGACGATAAT
>JAOBBB020095312.1:0-13392 GCA_025331005.2 Zoanthus gigantus
TTTTTTCAGAAGTATATTTTACAAAGCACTCCCAATATACAGTGCTTTAGGTTTTGTAGCCTTATTAGGAACTGGCGGTCATATGCTAATGAAGGGAAAAATGTAAACAAATATCCGCCTATATGACGATGTTATTTTTACCATATATGGTGACGTAATTTACGTCCCAGAATTTTACGACAAAATTATTAATTTGGTTTGCATAAGTTAAGATTAAGGAATAACGAATTTTGGAGGTTGAAATAAAGTGAATCGGATTTTGTTACGATAACAAAACAATATTGGTCTTGGAGTTACTATTGTCATTTGTTCATCTAAACACAAATCTTCCGTATTGGTCACGCTCTTAAATGTTGGAGTTTTTTTATTTTCAAAAGAGTAACTAAATACTTTAGCTCAGTAAGATAGAAAAACAAGACAGGTTAATTATTATTCCAACCAAAATTCAGAGATTCTGAAAACGTTAGTTAAGATATTCAACAAATATTTGAAACAAATGCTCTAAAACTTCTAACAATTTACGCTATTGCTTATAAGTACAAAGGCTTGAAAAGGTCAGAGGTCCTTCTTCATCCGGTCTTGATGTTCCGCTTTTACGTTACATGGCTCAGTATAACAAGAAGAGTTTTCTGTTAAGAAATAAAACATGTTCTCCGTGCCTTCATAGCCTGGTGAAAAACGAGGAGAAAGTTTGGGAGAATTGGAGAGCACATTTGTAAAAACCCGAAACGCAGTCGAGGGTGTTCACCTGCTCGAGAATGCTCCGGAGAACATGTTTTATTTCTTTTACAAAGTTATTTTTTTCCGTTTTAACAAAGAGAAAGAAGATATACGAAGCGCGTATACATGTATACCTTAATTTCTTTCATGAAACTGTAACTTCTTACAACTTGGAGACAGAGCAAACCACATTGCTCACGTCATTTTCGTGCATCATAGCTCTATGAAAACACACTTGTAGACCAATCAAATCGCCCGTACTATCCAAATTATTTTATAAAAGGTTTTCTCACCGCAACAAGGAATTCATTTAATACGATACTAATGAATAAATAATGCTGCGTTCTATGGTGGTTTTTATATGGTGGCTTCTTTTTCATAGAAAAATTTCGAGTTACTAACTAGAAACTTCATGTTACTAACTCAAAATCCCCTTAAAATTTTGTTAATAAATCGAAATTTCATGTTCCTAACACTAAATTCCTTGTTACAAACTCGAAAATCGTTGTTACTAACTCGAAAATCCTTGTTACTTAGTAGAAATTTTGCGTAACTAACAAGGAATTTCTAGTTAGTAACAAAAAATTTCGAGTTTGTAACAAGGATTTTTGAGTTAGTGACAAAAATTTAGAGTTAGTTAAACAAAAATTTCGAACTTGTAACAAACAAATTTTAACTAGTGGTTACCACTGGTAAACAGAATGCTGTGAAGCTATTTTAGCATCTCTAGTGACGTCATGTAGAAATGTTCTATTGATGATCTTAAACCTATACTCACTTTTGTTGTTAGAGTGGTTTCACATAACTCATGAAATGTAACTTGTTATATATTATAACCCAATATTAAGTTTCTACCGTAAAGAGCGCACTGTCATTGGTCAAAAATAGATGATGTGACTTCTTGAGCAAGCAAATATTTTTAGCATGATCCACGGCGACTATCTAAAATGTCTGCTCGAGACAAATATTTAACTGCGACGTTTTTTCAGCTTCGGGCATAATAATTTCTAATAAAAAAGGCAGCAAAAAGCATTTTATCTGCTGTCTCGCGAACGAAATTGGGGGATTTTTTGGGGACTGGGGCCATGCCATAAGTGTACGTACTTCATGTAATACTGAGCAACTATCCTGACGGAACAACAAACCGACAAACGAACCAAACGATCCTTCCACATCAAAATTATGAAATCGACTGCTAAAGGCTCGTTCAAACGGATCAAACATGTTCAAACATTATCTAACGTTGTTAGGTGGTATTGGGCGGTGTTTGATCACAGATCAGTGTTGGATTGTGTTGGATTCTGGGTGTTCAAACGAATACCAACACCATCCAACAATATATTGGACTTCAGTACAAGTTCAAATTATGGTGTGTTTTTGATTACGCGAATGAAAATATTGGACGATGTTGGATGAAAAGTTTGAACAAAGTCAAACTTCCTCCAACATCATCCAACATGTTTGATTGTGCTGTTCAAATGAGTCAAACATGTTGGGTCCAACAATGTTTGATAATGTTTGACCAACATGTTTCATCCGTTTGAACGAGTATTTAACAAGACGTTCATGAGACATGAAACATCGGTAAGAATATCTGCTGTCAGGCTTCGCTTGACAGCAACAAGGAACTTTGATTTAGTAACACAAACTTTTGAGTTAGTAACATCAAATTTTGAGTTAGTAACATGAAGTTTTGAGTTAGTAACTCGAACTATTTAAATGAAAAAAACGGCAAAAGTTTGAAAAAGACGAAAGTTTGATGTCCCTTAAAAGCCACCGTAGCGTTCTGATGTATTTAAAACCGAGTTTTTTGCTACCTACCACATTAATTTTAAACACGCCTTAGCGATAACTTCTTTCATAGACCCAGGATCAACACTCGTAAGTAACTTATGTTATTCATTATAACTTTTGAACCAGTTGATGAAACCCTATAAAGTGACCATTTTGTTTGTCTTGAAGAGTAGAAATGATTGGTGTTATTCATTCTAATTGTTGAAACAGTTGATGAAAGCCTATAATAAAAGTGACCGTTTATTTTGTTTATCTTGAAGGGTAGAAGTTATTGGTGTTATTCGGTCTAACTTTAAAACCAGTTGATGAAACCCTATAAAGTGACCATTCATTTTCTTTGTCTTGAAGAGTAGAAATGATTGATGTTATTCATTATAATTTTTGAACCACCTGAAGTAAACCTATAGCCAGCGCTTTAAAATATCTTTTTTGGTTCTAACCGCCTTAGTTTTATCAATAATTTAGGAATTCAATAACATTTAATTATTACTGCTTTTACTTTTTATTCTATTTACTTTTTTTGGGTATTCTCAAAGGTGAGGAGAATATGCGCAAAATCGGTCATAAGAAAAGTTTCGATTGGTAAACATCGGATCATACATAATAGGTCCCAGGTCCCAGTAGCCTGAAATAAACCCGGATTGAAAACATTAGCCCTGATGTCTTAGGTTATTGTCTTTTAGGTTACTGGTCAACGTCTTGTTTACAAGTTTGTTGATCTTCCATACAACTACCGTCCAGTTAAAAGATGTACGCATGCGCAGTACAATGGGTGGCATGAGCAAGAAATGGTGCGGAGATCTCCGTCTAGTTCAAAAGAAATCCAAGTCATAAGCCACGATGAAACCAGATCAAACGGAAAACCTACACCGCTGACCGCGTCTGAATCCTTAGTGTACGAGGAGTTTAAAGTCCTTCAGGAACCGCTTAGTAACAGGTGTGCGAATTGCGTGACACCCGAGTCATCCAGATGTCACTGTGCCACAGTTAGGAGAGTTATTGTTGCGAAACCTGTACCAGTGATACAAACGTGTGGTCACGCGAAATCGCTTCCAGCTATTACCTACTAAAGATTAAAATCATACTGAAATGTTCCAGACTCAGTTTATGTTAAAAACATTTTAAAAAAATCGAATTATCTTATAAAAACAGTGTACATTGTGTATAGTCTATAATTTAGTTTCTAGAAACGTTCTCCAAGTAAACATGAAAGGACCACGATTATTGGTGAAACTTCTTTAACTGGAGTTTAGCCCCTTGGTGGGCATGGGTGGCGCAGTTAAAATCCCTATATCGCTTATCTTTTTATCATCTAGATGAAAAGTATAACCCTTTAGTAATACTTAATTTCAAAAATTAAACAGTTTTTCACGGTTCCTGTTACGTTTTTTGAGTTTACGGTTTAAAACACAGCGAAAAACAGAGAAATCCAGTTTTAAGTACGTTGTCACATTTTTCCTTGTAAAACACTAATGCTATTGTTGCTGTTGTTGTTAATGACAGCGAAGGACGTCTTACTGCTGCTACGTCACAGGTACCAGTCCCCGGTCGCTCGGTCAAAACTTAAATTCCTAACTTTTTTTGATAAAAAAACATACTTAGATGCCGAAGATTTCTTTGGTTTTTCGAGTTCTGCGTTCAAAAATGACAATACTTTTAGTCTAAAAGACAGAAAAAAAGCGATATAGGGACTTTAACGTTGGTAAGATCTCTGCCTTTTTGCCACTGGGTACCCAGTTCAATCACCGGCTTTGCCGAGATTCGAACATTTGTGCGACCTTCTTTTCCGCTCAAGCTAACTCAGTTTTCCATCCTTCCGGGCGTAGGTAAATAACTGCAGCGTCTGCTGGGAGCTAACCTGCGATAGATTAGTGTCCCGTACAGGGGGATTCAAAGACTCTCATCCGCTTACACTACCGAAACCGGAGATAGCGCCGGCTCCATGTGCCACCTTGCTCTTAAAGGAAAGGAAAGGATTTAAGCCCCGACTAGACTAGAATTTTTATGTGATAATTTTCATTTCAAAATTTGTATTTGCAAGTGTATGCCCTGTTTACACGAGCACTTTTTATATGACAACTTGATGCAATAATTGTTAATTGTTCGTCAATATTTGTTGGATGTGCAAAGAGTGGAGACTGAGATCTGCGAATACGATCAAAATAATTACCACTTGTATGTGTATCGCCTCGTTCACAAAGAAAATTATACGTATATGGCAATTTTTATTTACCACATTAATACTAACACACCAGTTTTCCAGCAAGGAGGATTGTCATACGAAAATTGATCATTTACACGAGCCGAATAAAAATTGTCACAAAAAAATTACTCGTGAAGACTGAGCTTTTGGCTCTCACAAGAATGACTTAGATTGAAATTCTCAAAATGTTTGTCTAACCTCAAGGGCGTAGGCAGGAGGGAAAATGGGGGATGGGGGAAGGGTGCGATGGGGATGGCAGGGGATCAAAGTGTTCCCTTCCCTTTTTTAAAAAAAACTGCGGCTTTACAGATATTTACGGATGAAAAATAAAACATTAAGTGAGCCACGGAGTATTAAAAAAATAAATTGCAAGCAGTCTTGATTCGAGATATTCAAATCAAGGCTTATGAAAATACAATCTTTGGGATATTCTTATGGTTAGATTAGCCGTCAGCTAAAATAGAAACTATAGCGCTCTACTATTGGTGTGATGATGGAGAAGTTATTTGTGTAGCTTCCGGTTGAATATTAACAATGTCAACACAATTTCATTCGTTTACGGTCTAAAACACAGCGAAAAACAGAACTCAGTTTGAAGTTCTTTGTTTGTCACTTTTCCCTTGTAATGACTGCGAAGAACGTAAAAAAAATAAAATAAACGTAAATACCAATGACTGCGAAGGACGTCTTACTGCTGCTACGTCACAGGTACCAGTCCCCTGCCGCTCGGTCAAAATTTAACCTCCAAACTTCTTTTGATTAAAAAGCATACTTAGGTGAGGAATTTTTCTTCGGTTATTCGAATTCTGAGTTCATAGATGACAATAGTTTTCATCTAAAAGATAAAAAAAGCTATATAGGAACTTTAAATATTTTATTTTGATCGTTCCGTTCCCTAACCTTGGCAGAGCAGTTTTGGTTAAGCCTTGGTCAGTGCAGAGAAGTGCATGCACGTTACTTCTAGCAAACAAACAAAGACCCATAAGTTAAGAAAAAAAGAAACACAGGTATATGTAGCTTTTAAAACAATAAACGTTGATTGACTATAGAATTAGAAATCTAACAAACGCACGAGTTGATAGAGATCGAGTCGAAATACGTTCAAGCTTATAGAATTTTACTTTGTGACACAGGAAAAGAGGAAATCTTTAGTGTGTGTGTCGACGGTGATTGCTGCTAGTAACTATTC
Source organism: Zoanthus gigantus (assembly GCA_025331005.2). Taxonomy (NCBI): domain Eukaryota; kingdom Metazoa; phylum Cnidaria; class Anthozoa; order Zoantharia; family Zoanthidae; genus Zoanthus; species Zoanthus gigantus. The sequence goes on from JAOBBB020095312.1 coordinate 5,907, forward strand.
TCTGTGTATTGTCCTTGAAAATAATGGTCTTGAAAACCTTTCCATGATAAGTTTCTGGCTACGGTCATGAAAGACACAGTTTTCTTTACGGCGATAATTAAAGATTTCAACTTAGAATTGATAAAATTACGCAGTTTATTTACTATCCGATGCACATCAAGTTTTTGTAAACTATTAAGCAATTATATCCCTGGAAGTTTTTTTAACGCCCCGAGGAATTTTGGAAAAGAACCTCGTGATTGAAAAGCAAATCCTGCCGCCATCTTTAATATGACGTCACAGCATGTAAGTGAGGCTAGAGTTGACTAGTGCGAGCCTTCCAGATGAAAACAACAAAAGCAAATGCACCTTCAGCAAGTTTTGTCTTCCTGGGGATACAGTAAACTTTAGTTAGTGACCGGGGTTACTTTACTCTACTCTGGCGCAACTGGCGAAGATGCAGCACACGAGAAAGGGGTAGCATTGGTGCTGTCTAAGCAATCTGTAGTTTACTTATGGCAATGTTTCAATTTACGCTCTAAGACTGCATATGGCTACTGCTATTGAAAGGAGCCGATTATAACATAAAATTGGGTTACGTTATTAAAGAATTATTGAAAGGTTAAACAACTTTTTTCTGACCGTCGAGAAAAGAATAAAAAATTATTTGTCCCAGATTGTAGTCTTTATCAAAAGTTTTTAAAATTAACATATAGATTTGAAATTATTAAAGCAGCTGGAAGTTTACTGCTGGAGTATCAACGGAAATTTGTTTACTTCAAGTTCAATAGCGCTTTTGTTTGCAGTAAAATGTTCTATTCTCGTTTGTTCTATGCCATTCTTTTATTTTATGACTGATATGAAAATATAGTAAGGCAATTTGATAAAATCCATGAGTAATTGTCCCAACAGGCTTCAATATAAATTACAAATCAGCAGAAAATTATTGAGCAAAAATTTGTAAGATGCAATGTCTGCGACAAACAAAATTGCGCTAACGATAATATCAATGGAGGAATTCTATTTTAATCCCGTTTAAGAGACAAAGAGAAAAGCAATAATTTGAATCTTATTCTTAAAAAGGCAGAAAAGATAGTTTACTTACAATACAGCACGATCTTAAAACCTTTTGGCCCTTGTTTATCAGCAAACGACTGATGGCAAGCGATATCTTAATCGAACGCCATCGACCTGCATGCGATGTGTCTGCTTGTCTTGTCGCTTCAGGCAAAATTTGATGGAAATTTCCGGGAAAACAATTCCCTAAGTCCTGAACAAATTTCAAAAAACCTTTTCTATATTTATCACCTCTTTAAAGAAATATAATATTAAACAGCGATTAAAATTCACAAAACATTAACTTTACTTTGAAAGATGGGGCACTTGCAAGTCGCATGGTGTAACACGTGATCTGATATCCACCGCTGATTGGATTTTCCGGCTTTCTATTAATTAATACTTACGCACTCATTTGCAGGGCCACAACATGGCTACGCATTACCAGAATGCAGTAGCCACAAAAGCCGCCATCATGCAAGCCTATGCACAAACGAACGAGGCCGAAGAAGACGAGGAGGATTTTGCGATCATTTGTAAACTGCGTTCAAAAAACCCAAGGGAAGGGACATTCCCTGGTTAAGGAAGATCTTAATGCTAAAGTAGGGTCGGAAAACCAAGAACGAGAGCACACCATGGATCCCAGAGCATAGGCACTATGAATGAGAATGGAGAGTTGTTCTGCGATTATGGCGCAACCAATGGACTTGTCATAAGCGGGACCATTTTCGAACACAGGCACACAGAGTGACATGGCGATCAGCTGGTGGGAAGACTGAAAACCAAATAGATCAAGTGGCTATTAACAGGAAGTTGAGGAGCTCATTATAAGACATTTCCGAGTGAGGCGTAACGCTCATGTTTGATCCGATCACAATCTTGTTGTAGCTGAAATCAAGATTAAGATACTAGCGGTTAAGTATGCGAGATCTACAAGGAGCAGGTACAATACCACTAAGTTGAGAGACCGAGATACCAAGGATGCCTTCATGCTAGCTTACGTTGTCCAACCTTTATGAAGCCCTACAGAGAGAGGATACTGCGGAACAAGACGTAGATCAAGTTTGGTAGCAGGTTAGCTAAGCTAAATATTTTACAAGCCAAATAGCCCATGGAGTGGAGCATGCGCTTATCCCTGGCTCCTGTAGTGTTAAGAAGATGAGTCTTCGACTTCTCCTGGATGGGACACTAATCCAGAAGAATCGGGAAGTTATGTGGAGCTGCAGAAAAGACAAAAGAGAAAGAATCGACAGCACCACATTAGAAGCTGAGAGGGGAGCAGAAAAGAACGAAATCAAGAAAGTTTATGAGACCACAAAAATGCTCTGCGGGCAAAAAAAAACATTCAAAGTAAACCAGTAGGACAAGAGTGTCATAGTCTTGGCTAACATCGATGACCAACTGAAACACTGGAAGGAACAATTTGAGGTCTAAACAAATCACCCCCTGTCAGCTGGACAGATCTTCAAGAAGCCCCACCACTCCCAATTAAAATTGTCCCTATTACTAGAGCTGAAGCAAAGAATGCACTTAAGATCTTGAAGAATGAAAGGTGGCCGGGCTTGACAACATCCTTGCAGAAGCTTGGAAAGAGGGAGGCTGGATTTTAGAGAAACTCTTATAGACTTATGATGAAGTCACTCTCACGAATTGGAAAATGGGACTCTAAGCAAAACTCAAGTATACATCACTATTAGCACAAACGTGCTAGTAGCTGACTTGAAGTCATTATATTGGGCACTATCGCCACGTTAGCAAAAACATAGCAAAACCGCTGAAGAAAGGCGACCTCAGTGAGTACACGAACTCTAGAGGTATCATGCTGTTGTCTACGACCAGCAAGGTTCTCAGAATAAGGGCCCACGTTGAAGAAAGACTTCGAGAAGAGCAAGCAGATTTCCGCTGAGAAGGCTCATGTTGCAACCAAAAAACAACATTAAAGATTACAATAGAGTAGCCCTTTGAGTGGAACACTTTATTATGCATGGCTTGTGTAAACTTTGAGAAAACCTTCTACTCTCTCGACCGTCAAAGGCTCTGGAAGATCTTGAGGATGATTCAGGTCTGTAGGACGGCTTTCAGGCAAGAGTGCTTCATGATGGGAGGATGACCGAACCGTTTCAAATTAAGACCGGGTTAAGACAAACATGCCTAATTTGCCCATTTCTGTTCCTACAGGCATTGGACTGGGTAACTAGCCAATTGTATTGTGAGACTGGAACTCAGTTTACTGTGTTAACGAAACACTAGTTAAGATCTAGAATTTGCCGATGAAATTGTGTTCCTTAGTCAAAAGTTTGAGGCGCTACAAGTAAAGCTGCTAAAGTGGGACTGAAAGTAAACAGCGCCAAAACCAAGGAGATGAGGATAGGCACCCCAAGTAACGTAAGATACATTTTTTACAAGGACCATTCACTTGAACGAGTAGAAACCTTACCTAAGAAGTATCGTTAGCACCACTGGAGGTTCTATTCAGAACTCACAGAAGAAGATATAGAAACAAAGTGCAGAAAAGCGCAAAAATTTTTCTACGTACTGAGACCTGTTTGGAAATCGAAATGCATCTCCCTGCGAACCAAACTCAGAATTTTTAACTCAAATGTAAAACCTGTTCTCCTACACTGTTCTGAAACGTGGCGGCTGACCTCAAATATGATCAAGAAATTACAAGCATTTGTAAATCGTCGGCTCCGCTACAAAAATCACCAACGACGTTTTATGGCAACGCACGGAGCAGAAGACTAAAGTCATCATCTGGCAAAGGAAATGGCGTTGGATCGGGAACACGCTAAGGAAGCCAATTACCAACGTCAAATGGCAGTCTCTTAGAGTGGAATCCTCAGGGGAAAAGGAAGAAAGGCCTGCCAAATTAAAGAAATCTTGGAAGAGAACAGTCACGGAAGAACACCAAATAATAAGCATGACGTGGGAACAACTAACGGGAACTGCCAAGAACAGAGTCCGCTGGAGAAAGCTGGTGGAGGCCCTATGCCCCGGTAGGTGTTAAGAGTATTAAGTTAGATAACTTTTGTTTTTACTATATGGTATTGGCTTGTAAGAATTGTAAACTATTAGACTTCTTTGATCTGCAAACAGTTAATGCCAAAGATTTACGAGACCTTTTACAATGTAAGGGAAGTCGAAAAAAATTGCCGTCCTCTTGTTCAAAGCCAATGCACTTTTGATGCGCAATGTGTGTTGTAGTGGAGATTGTCGAAGACTTGATGAACCTTTTGCTTCTACATGAACATGAAAATTACAGAACTTGAAGTTGCAGACACAGAAAAAACAAATCCGGGGATCGCATATGCTAAACTTTGCATGGAAAGAGAAAAAAGCTTCTGCATTTTGGCAAGTCGAACGAATTACAAAGAAGAAATTAAAATCTATAAAATAAAGTGAGCCTCACAGCAGGCAGCAATGGACAGCTGTTTCGGCCTTTTTAGGCCTCATCATCAGCATAGCATAGCTAGCAAACAGGCTCACTATATTTGTTATATTAGTTTAAAGGCATAAAGCCCACTACTAACGTGGCCATAGTGCCCAATATAGTGGCTTTAAGTTAGCTACTATCACGTTTGTGCTATCTGTACTTGAGTTCATCTCTACAGCTACGTCCCACATGCAAGCATTGTGCTTTTACCATTACTTATGTTCATTTTGGGAGCCTGAGCTTGTTTGCTAGCTATACAATGCTGATGAGGTCTAAAAAGGCCGATACAGCTGTCCATGGCTGCTAGCAATCAGGCTCACTATTTTAAGTAGTTTAAAGGGGTAAAGCCTGCTACCAACGTTGCCATAGTGCCCAATATAGTGGCTTCAAGTTAGCTACTAGCACGTTTGTGCTATCTACACTTGATTTCATCTTTAGTGCCACTTCCCACAAGCATTACGCTTTTAACTTTTTTTTTAAAATCAAAGGTTAGAGCACATGCGCACTAGAAACTGTCAAAAAAAAAGATTTTTTTTCAATTTTATTTCTGTGGAATGTTTTAATTAGACATTGGTTCTCTCCTGGCGTGAAAAAACTAGAGCTTTCAAAACAGCATGTTTTACCAGTGGTACAATAAAGTTTGATCCAGTTACAAATCTGCTCTCCTAGTTCATACCACAAATCATAATTTACTGGAAATGTTTTCTGCAGTTTCCGTTGCCCGGTCTTCCATCTGAAGTTTGTCGTTGAAATGTAAATCAGTAGCAGCAGACTCTCGGTTCTCTGTTACAGTTGACGAGAAATCAGTCTCAATTATTTCAGTATTGGTTATGATATCTGAATCCTCAAAACCCTGAAATGATCAAATGTTATTAATAGTATAACGATTTTTATGTAGCGCCTATAGATTCTTAAAGCTCTAAGAGCTTTACAAATGAATATAGAGTTTTAACAGTTGAGGATCTTAGATCGTCCGCACAGTGGTCTTCATATATATTTAATAGATATCTGAACAGACATAACTATGATGCCGCTGAAAAAAATAGCAAAACAGTTATTGTTCATCAGCAGGATGCCTAAATTGTGTGCAATTCTACAATTGGTTTCGGCTCCATCTCCATCTCCATCTCGCAGCTGTTCAAATCTCTGTTTTATAGTGGCAAGATTCCGTGTTCAAAACGAGGCATTGCAACTAACTTTCCATTTCTACAAGGTTGGTATCAAACCAGGTCGCCTCTCGTCTCGTTACTGGTAGAGTACTCTATGCATCCTGGGTAGAGCAATAAACACGCGTTTTGAGTATGCAAAATGGTGCCGGTGTTTATGTGAATTATTAGCTCTTTTTTTCAGACATGACTCAACTATATACATCCCAGTAGCAAGCATGCTGGCCGCTTGGAACAAAATTTAAGAGAAAGTTAAGGTTTTTTTTCCTGAAAATAACTGAACTTTTATTTACCAAAAACATCTTACTTACATTTGTTTGCAACATCTTACATCTATTTGTCTTCCTTTCTTTGTTAACGTTGTTCAGTTACTGAGTTCACTTAGTGGGTGGCTTCACAGCCAGGATTTAATGGAGTCAAAACTAATTGTAGAATTGCACACAGTTTAGGTATCCTGCTGATGAACAGTAACTGTTTTGCTATTTATTTTCAGCAGCATTCGTGTTGTGTCTGATCAGATATTTATTTACCTATTCAATGTTGATATTTTACGAGTCACTCTAATGAAAACATTGTTACTTTCGCCTGCGGATTTCGCTCTATGTAAAATAATCCGTGACAGTCTGGGATCCCGGATTCCATGATGTGGACTCTGGATTCCATGCACTGGATTCAAGATTCCACCTTGGTGGATTCCCCATTCCATGCACTGGATTCAAGATTCCACCTCAGTGGACGCCGGACCCCATCCACTGGATTCAAGATTCAACCTCAGTGGACTCCGGACCCCATGCACTGGATTCAAGATTCCCCCTCAGTGGACTCCGGATCCCATGCACTAGATTCAAGATACCACCTCAGTGGATTCCCCATTCCATGCACTGGATTCAAGATTCCACCTCAGTGGACTCCGTACCCCATGCACTAGATTCAAGATACCACCTCAGTGGATTCCCCATTCCATGCACTGGATTCAAGATACCACCTCAATGGACTCCCCATTCCATGCACTGGATTCAAGATTCCACCTCAGTGGACTCCGTACCCCATGCACTGGATTCAAGATTCCACCTCAGTGCACTTCGGTTCCCATGCACTGGATTCAAGATTCCACCTCAGTGGATTCCAGATTCCAAAATGTCTGTTTTCCGAGATTCCGGATTCCTAGAGCTGGATTCAGGATTCCAAAAACTAGGATTGCGGATTCCACGAGCAAATGTTTCCTGGAATACGGAATCTGGATCACCTTACGTTTACATGGACAGACGGTTGATTAGTACCCAGGTTATTCAGACTCAAAATCGTTTAATACACAACACAATTGGACACAGTCGCCGGTTCCAACGAATCAATAGCCTCGACTAAATCCATTTGGCGTAACTAGACTTATTTCAAGGCATTCAAAAGTTAATGCTTTTAATCTTTTTGTATGCGATATTTCAATGCAAAACAACCATGAAAGAAGAACTGAACCATAAAATTGTCTTTTCATCGTTTGAACATTTCGGCATAGTAGAACAACTATATGAAGTTTTTTTAAGGTTAGACGAGCAGTTAAAAAAAATTTGATGTTTTGTAACGAATCGACAAGATTTCAATCGGCGGTTCAATACGTGATGTCAGCGGTTGTTTATGACGTAGGTTACGATATTAGAATGATTAAAACGAAGAAAAACATGGTTACTGTGTGACGTTTGGCTGCTATAAAAGAAAAACAACTTTGCAAGACATAGATCGTCCACAAAATATCAAGATTTCGAAGCACACTGGCATAGTTAAGCTCTGAATATCGTAACCTACGTCATACCATACCGCTGACAATCTCATTAGCGACCATGGTATCAAACCTTTT
>JAOBBB020095401.1:0-13392 GCA_025331005.2 Zoanthus gigantus
CACTGGCCCGTTATTGCCATTTCTGATATCAAAAAGTATGTATAGTAATCACTAGCGAACTCTAATCTTCACACAGTTGCCTCCATGCAATATACCTCATGTGCTATTGACATATGGCTGAATTCTCATCAAGCACACGTGCCATGTCATTTCTCGCTACCACCAGACTTTTCCATGGTCTGGCTCCAGCACCTTCCCGGGAATTTACCATCTGACTTTGCTAGCCACAATGCACCTGACTATTGAGAGCCCAACTGTCAAGTTTGCTTATTCGTGGATAAGGTGGAAGACTGCGCTGTGACTTGCAGCATCACTTCTTGGGGCATACTAGATGTTAAATGACCCCCGTTCACCAGCCATTCAACATGGCTCAGTATCCAAAATGAGTGCCCTGACCTCCATAGAATCCATTCCCACCTCAAGCAAGGTATGCGCCCGTCCAAAAATCTGACCAATGTCAAGAACATCAAGCAATATCTCACAACTGCATAGATTGAAAGTGTGCTAATAGTCAGAAAACAGATCAATGTTTCTCGTTCTGTGGGATATACCCTTTACATGGTACTAAGGCAGTTATCTGAGTCGACTTTGATCCTGGTTTTGCTTTTCTTCACAGTCGCAACACACTGCACCACCTTGGGGTGTCCACTGAACTCCAGCGCTTGAAAAATACTAACAAAAACCTGGTGGTGGAGAGTGCAGCATAAGAACTTGAGGAAGAACTGCTTCGTCAGGAATCCAGTGGTGGTTCTGCGAACGAATTGGAACTCGCCACTGCAACAGTGCTCTTGAACACCTGTCTTTGCAGTCAGGAGCTCTTTGCATATAAACAAATATACAGTTGCCTGTATCTGATCCTTAACAGATTGTCCCAAAACATCACCAAAGACAGATCAACCACTCCCACATTGAAAGAGTAAAGAATGCCCATCGTAATTGTCTACCTCCTGCACCCATCCAGGTTGGCGATATTGGCTACTTCTAAGCCGAATGGACACAACTGACAAGTGAAAGATACATCATCACTAGCATTAGCAGTGACTGGTGCTTTATCAAATAATTTGTTGAAAATCAACATCGTTCAGCCTCATACAAAGTCAAGCTTCCAGACTGTTACAAAGTACCCAGATCAGAATAAACCGGGACCTAACCAGCATGAAGCCTTGATCAAAACTCGTCATCGAGTCTCATAAAATTTTCTTCTGTGATAAATAGCTGTTCAATTGTCAATTGAATTCGCTGGGAGTCCAAGAAAAGACAGAGGCAAAATCTTGATCAAAATTCGCCATCGAGTCCAGTAAAAGTTCTGTTGTGATATGTAAGCTCTTCAATTGAATTCGCTGGCAGTCGAAGCAAAGACTGTGATCAAAATTCGCCATCGAGTCTGGACAGTAAAATTTTCTGTTGACTGTTTTGGTAAACAGCTGTTCAACTGAATTTGCTGGGAGTCCAACCAAAGAAATCTTGATCAAAATTTCACCATCGAGTGCAGTACATTTTGCTGTCAAGCCGAATGCTGTCCAGTGACGTTCTAACCCTTTTGCTGGTTTTTTGGGAATATCCCCCGAGTACGTCTATGACGATATTGTATTGACGTACTTCATAGCCTCAGTGCTGCCCTTTAAAGCTCCAGCCACAGGGGCGCGTACTTTATCGTCTTCTCTTCCTTCTTCTGCTTTCAGTCATCCAGGCAAAGCAGTCCTTGTCCAGGTCTTCTTCATTCAATCGGTTTGTTATCAGCTTTCCCTGGCATCTATCCTCCTCTATCTCTTCATGTCGCCTGTTCTGCATTGCTTTTTCGGCCCATTCTCCGATCTTCTGTTTTCCCACCACCTTATGTTCTTTGTTGTGTGGGAACTGGTTCTGGGTGTTGCAGATTAATCTTCATTCCTAGCTCCTCAGCATATTAAAAAATAAAATTGCCAATTCATCTAATAAAATATTCATAAAATATTCATCTAATAAAATTTCCAATTTCTTAAAATTTGCTCGTGGACACCTCTTTGTTTAACAGGAAACAGTTAAACAAGTACACAACTATGTACTTTTTGATTGTATTTTGGCACCTAGCTTTGCTTACTTTCGATAGGATTTATGGTTTAGTGCAGAGACTATTCCAAGCCCGTCTCTACTCGCCACCATATTATTCATCATTCTATTCTATATATTTATTCACATTATTATTATTATTATTATTATTATTATTATTATTATTTATATTATTATTATTATTGAATTATACTACTTGGTGCCTCCTCAGGTGCTTGAAAATTGACCTGGTGCCCCGCTAAAACAAAAGGGAGGCAAAAATTGCTGTGCCCTCCGAGAAGGCCAGTTTAAAACCTGAGTTCCAGTTCTTGGCAATTTGTTAATTTCTTCTTTGTTCTAAGATAGCCACCTCAAGGACTTTGTTCACCTATCAACCTAGCCTCATTACTGTAGTTCAGTTTGAATCATTGATTGGAGAGAAAAAGGGGTTGCTAAACGGTTAATCCTTCAGTAGCAGTTTAGCCCATTTGTTTCAATTGCAGGCTCAAGCAACTGGTAACTGTATGTGTATATACATGTGTTGTTTCTGCCATATTGGATTCTCTGTTTCACCAATAAACCAGTTTGATCTTCTTTACGGACGAAAAGCTTATACAAACTCATGGATACAGTTTGTAATTTTAATGAAAAGAAACTAAAATCTAAACCATTTTTACAAAAAAAATGTACAGTGAACTTCCTCACCTAGATTACAAAAATAATTATTCCACTCAATTTGCCTGACCTCAGCTTGTTCATAGCAAATTTCCCATACACCCTAAGAAGTTTTTCTTTTGGCCACCTATACCAACCCTCTTGCTGTATGATTGACACATGCATAACGTAATCCACTGAATTAAACTATAATTTCGTAAAAACTCACCTTGACCATAAAGGCCAGGAACTTTTGGGTGAATGTACTCCTTTGCAATATCTGGGTTGCCTAGCAACCTGTCATTAATGAATCTACAAAGGCCAGTTGTGTCATTGTTTGACTGAACAGGAAGGATTTCTCCATAGACAACCTAAGATATGAAACAACAGTCAGTAGCTTATTCATTTAGTATCATGACAGTTGTTGCCAACGAAGCAGCCGAGTGAAGACACAAGGATGGCAAGGTGACAGAATCATAGAGTCGTGCCAGGTTGAAGCAGAGGGAAAAAAAACTCCAATGATCTGGAAAGATGTCAGTAAATGTAAGATTTTATGATGTAATGCCAAAGAGGCCTTTTATCTTCGAATGGGCAAATCACATGCACAGTGCATTAAACTTGTGACGTCAAGGCAGCATAGTGAACAAACAGCAGCTTGTTCGTTCTATAAAACACATTTTATCTGACAAGATTGTCACAAAAGAGAATCATTTAGATAGGCATTTTAACAAAATGTTACAAGAAAAGTCTTTATGTTCGAATGGTTTTCGCATATAATGTACTCGCCGAGATATTTCAGTTTAATTTTACTTTTTGTTTTCAAAATCTAGTACAATGAGAGTGCCAGTGCTTAGAGTTTGCAAAACTCAGTTCTGTCATCCTCCTGGTTTTGTCTTACTCGTTGGCACTTAGCAATAGCTATTACTAGTATATCTTTAAAAATTACTACAAATTAACATAAAAATACTTGTTCGGGCTAAAATAAGTTTCGTAAGAAAAAGAATTACAAGAAGCCGTGATAAACTATATTTCACACGGATTCCACCATCCATTATCAGGTTTGTTAATGACTACAGTTACCGTAAATTTACATAAATATTTATTTAGTTAGTGTACATGTTTTGCATATATATTGTTAGTTCTTACAACAATAGATTCAGGGGATTAATTGTCCTAGTTCATTAAGTTTAGTCAACGTTCTTTGATAAACAATGCCTCAGCGTTTCATTTGTTATACATCTAAAAATATAAGAAAATGAAATAAAACTAATTTAAAAGTTTCAGTGGGATTGACTGTCCATGCTCGTTGAGATCTGATAATTGTTCTTTAATTAGTAATGCCTCGGCAATTTTTCTTTTTATTTTCCAAGTGTAGCTCGCACCTATAACTTCAAAGTTATCCATGGAGATGTGCTCGTGGTTATTTTTAACGCAGATAGTTGAGTAGGTATCTATAGCCAGGTTGGTTGGTAGATGAGAGGGTATAGACGGTTTAATGGGTAACTAGATTCTTAATTGATTCAGGATAGGTGTTGAGAATTTTCAGAAGGTAGGTATCGCAATATAATTACCGTTTTTGTTCGAAGAGAAAGACCTGATATAATATGGAATCACTGGCTCAGAAACAACTCGCGTGATTGGCTGATAGATGTTTGCCCTTCAAGGGCCTTTTTTGAACGGACTTGAAGCTCTTCAGTTGCCGCCACTTCCATTCAATTCATGAAACACACGTCGCAAAATTGTATATGTTCTTTTCCTTCTATTAAATGGCACTTCGGAAAGACCCATAAAGTACTTCTTAACATCAGTATTCTGACTAAAAAGGTAAAAATTACACAAAGAAATAATCTCCAAATCTAGGTAAGCCACTATAATTTTGAAGTTTTATATCCTTTCAAACTTTTCAACTGCAATGAATTGTGCAAATGTCGCGACAACAATCGGCAATCTTAATTTGTTGAAATTTAACAGCCGTAAACAAAATAATCTGCAAAAATTTAAAAAAAAGGGTTTTAAAAACATAAAATGTTCATCTGTTTACTCTCGTACTGTTACTGTTGGCTAGGAAACTGAGAGTTTATTGTGTAACTATTTGGCATTAAGCGCAGATGAGTGAAATAGTGGCTCCAGCTCTGCTTAGCTTTTTGAGCTTTTAAATGTCTTGCGCTAACTGATGGTGTAAAGAGGCCCTTGTTCTCAATACCTTCAATCTGTAGCATTTTGTCATAATGCACTAAATACCTTCTTTTTTCGACGTAGTTTTTTTGTGTGACACGCATTGCTTTTTGTAAAATCGATTGGGTGAAGGTAAAACATGCTAATGTCGTCTGATTTATTATTCAGTCTTTGATTGAGTGCTCGATATTGACTTTTTTCCCTCGTTAAGTCAAAATATCTTCTTACTATATTTACATCTTTTTCCAGGCGTTTTAAAGTAGCAGTTCCTGGGTTTTCTTAACTTTTCACCGAATAGACTGGGAGCTTTTGTCATGCAAAACGCCCGATTTTATATTTATAGGTCGCATTTTTAACAATTGCCGGACAACTTTCGACTTGTTCATTGTCGAGCGGATTCTAAGAAAAAGTGCTTCGGTATCTTGCTATCTTTTTTCTTTTAATTGTTGAGAGAATGAGCGTTTTTTTTTCGTATCGTAGTAAATATAAGTTCATTAGGTGGTGTTAGGGGAGAACATATTTTTCATTTTGGGTCCGTGGCTTCGCCACTCCGCCAATATAAAGTATTTTCCCCAACTAGCCTGTAATTGGAATTTAAGGAAATAACCGGCTCGGAATCCCAAATAGTTTATAGAGTTTGTGCCTACAAGATATATAGATACCTGGGCAAGCTGGGTAGGGTGGCCGTTGCCGGTTACGCAGGTAAGCTAGATGGTATAGGTTCTTACAAGCTAGATACCTAGGTAAATGAGTTAAGTAATTAGGGTTCTAAGTAGATAGCTATATAAGAAACTAATTTGGTATAGTACGTTCATGATTTCGAACGAAAAATAGGAAATTAATGAAGGTAGAGAAAGTCATTCTAATTGTAAAATAATGTTAGAGAAAGTCATTCTAATTGCAAAATAATGTTAAATATTTTTCAACTTAAGTTTACGAGTAAGTTAACAAGCTTGATATGTTGTGTGCGGCATGTCCTTGCCCGGAGGGTATAAGTAATAAATGACAGTATTTTATAGGATGTCCTGATGCGATTCATTGCTGGTTCATTAAGTCTTAATTAACTTATACCTTTGAAACTGTTTTCAATCAGGCCGCAGTAACAATGAAACTAGCGAACCAAACGTTCAGGATGGAAGCGAAGCAGGTACCGTGTTCAATAAAAACTAAAAAAAAACATGCTTATTGGTTTTTAAAAGCAAAAATAAAAGTTATTGTTGGGAGTTAAATATGCAATTTGTCACTTACTCAGATGTAAACAAATTAATATTTCAATGCCAGACAAACTGATATTGATTTTTCAAATAATTCTGTGCCAAAACACAGCTAGCAAATTTACGAATTGATGCCGCAACTTTAAAAATATTGTTTTTCGAGGAATTTTTTATTAATACCCTTCACAATCAGCAAATATATTACAAAGCACTAAACGTGCATGTGGTTTTTAGTGGAAAACAATTCATGAGAAAAGTTATTTACTTTTCGATATGTTTTGCCGCCGTCGATCGCCCTTGCAGTATAATCTCACAGTTTGCTTTTTGCCAAAGAATCTTGCGAGCGAAACTTGGACCGAAGCGTCAAGCAAACCTATGAGCACTGATGTCACTAACAGCATGATTCAAACTTAAGCTTAACCACGTTATAATCAAAATAGCAGTAGCACATAATAATTTCCAACCAAAACTCTAGTGGTTTTTTCAGAGCATTACCAATTGGCTGACAATATTAACGTATTAAAATATATGTTCTTGTCAAGCAAGTTCATTATCTTCAAACTTAATTCATTCAAATGTAATGTTTCTTTTTGAATTACCAAACCATGTTTCCACCCTAAGATCATTATCTGATTTACTCAGTTGTTGCTCGAATCAACGAAACAGCTGTAGAGAAAACGTCTCTTGGGCTATATCTGTATACCAAAGTAACAGAAGTGAAAGTGACTGATTCAGGAAACTGATTTTAATGTAATAGCAACAGTAACATTTTAGCAGAAATGGGAAAGTAGTACTATATAAATGGTAATAAAGGTAAATCAGTGGTTTGTAATGTTACACAAGTTAAATGATTTATGGTTTTCGCAAGAGTGAGGCCCGTATACGTACGGAGGGGAAATGCGTTGGTTTGGTACCCACTCCCCCACAGAATCAACAGCAAACTTTGTTTTGTTTCTATAGTTTTTGCAAAAGTTTTTAAAAAATCTAAGTGGAAATTAAAATTGGGAGAAAATACCAGACATTTGAAGAATGAAAATCATAACTAATTTTACTAGTTTTACTCATTTTTAACATTCGGACTTTTTTCCATCAACTTGATAAAACTTGTGCTTTTGGTCGCTAATCGCACTCCCTCCCCCACTCCCCCGCCCACAAAAATTCCTGCATACGGGTCTTATAGTATTGTCATAGGTAAATGAGACGATCGTGATGGTAATGCAGTGGTTTGTAATGTCACAGTAACTTTTTGGATTATAGTATTGTCATATGTGAAGGTAACGAAATGGCCGTAAAAAAGATAATGGTAATGATGTTAGTTGTCATGGCATATTGCAAAATCGTACGATGTCTTATTGCTTTTAGTTACACTAAGTCATTTTATATTAATAATATTACTCGTTATGATGTAGTTGTGGCTGGAATCACTGTGTTGGTAGCTGTCATTTTCACTTCTACAATCATCGTTTTAGTGGCAAAGCGCTATTGTACAAGACCACAAGAAGGTGCGTTAATTCCGTTTTAACATGTTATCTTAAATATGTTTTTTTATTTCAGTGTCCTTTTTTCTTTTTTTCTACATACCGCCGTCTGGTTAGCCTAGTTTGTAAGGTGTCGGTCTACCGTGTGGTAAGCTCCGGTTCGATTCCCGGCCGGACCAACACTCAGGGTCTTAAAATTATTGAGGAGAAAGTGCTGCCTTTGTTATAACATCAACAAATGGTCAGACCTTTGCGTCTTCTCAGATAAGGACGTTAAACAGTAGGTCCAGTCTCCCGACCCTTTATCGGGGAACTTAAAAGAACTCATACATATCTATTGTAAAGAGTAGGGTGTCAATTCCGTGTTGTATGGTCTGTCTCTTCTACTGGGAACATTATCAATATATAAAAATATTTGTGAGCCGCTGTAGCGGACGATCTATGTAAGTCTCTCAACTGTCAGCTCTGTAACTGTTTGTAAAGGGCATTTGAACATTTATATGGATAAATGCTATATAAAATCAATGCATTTATTTATATTTATTTATTTAATTATGTAAACAAAAAGTTGCGCAATATATCTATGGAAAGAAATCCCAGGTGACCTGATGACCTATTGTCTCCTCTTCTTTAATTTTTAAAATTAATTAAAGAGGAGAAAGAAAATTGTAGAAAAGAAAATTTTGTTTCTGAGGCACGCATACGTATTTGTGTCTCAGAAACAAATGTTTCTTAAATCGATCCTGTTTTTACCTGCCAGCATTATGGCTTGAAACTCACTAGAAACCTGCACGGTTAACTCTTATGCTTTACCACTAATTACAATTATCTTTTCTTTTCCATCTTGTAACTTAAAAAGAGACGAAAATGGTAAATAGAATAATTTTTAAACATACGAAAAATTTTAATAAATTAGCAGAATGAATGATTTAGATGTTAAAGTTAGCATATAAAGTAAAGATTATAAGTCTCGTAACCTTTGTGGGAAGTGGATTGCTAAAATGGTCAAGCCTGGTCTAGCATATGAGCACTGCTATTCAAATGTGGTTATTTATTTATAATTCCTCACCTCCTTTTTATGCCAATATTTGTTGTTGTTTTTCACCCGTCATCCTAAAATTCATTAATGTATTTATACTTTGGGATTATTCATTATTCCTGTTATTATTAGCATTATCAAAATGGTAAATAATTATTATTAATAGCTAAGAATTTTATTCTTGCTATTTATTATTCTTTTTTTTTTTCCACCACCGAAATAATTATCAGGATTTTGAAATACTGGCCTCTATAAAGCACTATGTTAGAGGATATCACCTCTTGTATCACTTACATGAAATAATAACTCTGTTAACAATTGTAAACATTGCCAGTTATGAGAGTCATTTATAATTATAAAAAAATGTGTTATTCTGATTGCTTCATTTATTAAAATTGCCGGGAATACCTGGATTTAAGGGTTAATTACTTATATATTTGAGAAATAGCAGCCAAAAAATGTAAGCTTTAACCTCATTCAAATTCGTTACCTTTGCCAGACTTATGTAGGAAGAGAGCAAAAGTTCTAAACGCAGAATACGTTTTTATAAAGTCTATCTCAAGCATTCGTCTCTAGCTAGCGAGATTTTCTATTCTGATACAGGAAGTGCCCAATATTATAATGTTACATGATTTTTATCCTTGGAAAAATATTTATTTTTGTGGTAAATTATTTGTAGAAATTGTTCCGTACGCAACCGTAAGCATCAACAAATGGCTACAAGATCATTTAGAAGAGACAAGAAACATTCATGGATACGATAAAAGAAAACTTCCCTTGGAAAAAAACCACGTCCTGAATGTATCACCAGAAGAAAGAAAAACATCACAGTTGTATAAGAACCTGGATATTGACGGTGAACCACTGGCTGGTAAACTTGCAGGCGCTTTCGAACTGAAGCACTCCTACATCAACGTGGGCCAAAGGTACCAGAATACCGATATTCAAGGGTTACCGGTTTGTGGAGAGTTGCTTCTTGTTGGTTCATCTCATGACTACATATCAGACACCAGATACAGCAAACTAATGAAAAAAAGGTGATGCAAACCGAAAATATTTAGAAGGACGTCCAAATGGTGGTCATGAAGGGAAAAAAAGTTCCGATTTTACGGTTAGGAGATCGTCCTCATTTCATGATTTTGGTCGCTTATCAAGGAAGAACAAAAACTTTTTTTCTTCAAGAAGAAAGAGCTTAAAATGAAAGGAAAGCATTTCTCTCCTACGCGATGTGTCCTGGCAGATTTGACACCTTAGGATTTATGCTACTTTTTCCCTCAGTTTCATAGAAGGACATTATCGCAGGACTGAAATCTGAGGTCCATTAAATGTTGAAGTGGACCCTGTAATCTCAGTTCTTGAATCGATGAATTGGTTCTGGATCAGTTTTCCGGTTAATGTTAAAGTGGACTCCTGTTATCATAATTCTTAATTTCTGTGAGTGATTCTGCATTTGCATTCCATGAATCGTTAAAATGGACTCCTATTATCATAATTCTTGATTTCTTAAGAGTGATTCTGCATTTCATGAAACGTCAAAATGGACTCTCGTTATCATGATTCTTGATTCCAAAAATTCCAGGAATCGTTAAATTGGACTCATGTCATCATAATTTTTGAGTCCAAAGAGTGATCCCGGATTCCGTGAAACGTTAAAACTAAATTCTGTATGAATAGAAAACTAACTAGCGGTAAACTAGTTTAAGCTGCGTCGGTGTTTCTAAAGAAACAATTTAGTATATAAAAATGTAAATTCTACACCGTAAAAAAGAGAGAATACTTACTGACGTTTCGGACGTTATTCCTTCGTCGGAGTAATTTTTATATACTAAATTCTGTAAGCCTTGACTGAATTCTGGATTATCTTTAGTATTAAGGAGAAGAACTCCTGCATTCCTAAATCTTGATTTCATTGAGTGATTCTGAATTTCATTAAATGCTGACTACAGTTCAATGCTTAATTTTTGCTTGAATAGACTGATTTTTGAATAATGGCTGATGTACAAACTGTTAGTTCAAACATTGAGCTTAGAAAGAGAAATAGTTTACTAGATATACTCACTCTTTGTCTTAAGTTTTTTTTATTTTATATTATTAAGTACTATTTGTACGCGGTAGGATTCATTCAAGTATTACCACAATGCATACCCTATATCTGAGAAAACCCCGCTTTCCAAGTGTGCCGTGTTTCTCGAAGTAGTTAACTACTGATAAAGTTGTGCAGAGCCTCGGCCGGAACAGCCAGTTTGCCTTCGGTTTCTCTCGGAGACTGAGTACAAGCTCGTCACGCTGTTACGGTCCGTAAACATGGAAGATAGTTTCTCTGAGACAAGACTATGGGGGATATTTATGGTCCATAACCGCTGGCTTTGCTCGGAGTTTTTACCAACAAAGCTTCTGAATGAAGATTTTAAATCAACAGTAAACTCTGTTTTGGATTGATTTCGAGTGTGCTTGTTGGTAATGAGCCACTCGGTAACAGGCGCAAGATCTAGATTAAGATTATGGTTTATATCTGTCACGTTGTTGCTTTCGTACGCCGTAGATGAGTGTCATCTATACATATCTTTGAATGTCCAAGACAGTTTGGCAAGTTGTTAACATATGTATAACAAATACAAAAAGGGTCCCAGAATGTTTTCCTTTGGTATACCACAAAGCAGGGAGCGCGCTTGTCAGAAAGATAACCGTCAGTCAAAAAAATACTTTTAACTGCGATTGTGTAAGTACGACTCATACAGAATGCATTTGATTTGGAGAGCAGTATGCCATGGTAAACAGGATTTAAAAAATTTTGAGGTCTAGAGAAATTACTGCGTTAACAATCCATACTTTATGCCCAATAAATTATTGTCCTCAAGATAGCCAAAGATTGTTGAATGGACGCATTGGAATCCGTGTTGGAAATCGGATAGAAAATTGTTTTTTCTTTTGTTAGAAAAGCATCGTTTTGCTTGTAAATTACCCTGTGGAAAACTTTTTCAACAATCAAGATGATTGAAATTGGGTGATAGTTATCATTGTCATTGCATTTGCCTTGTTTAAAGAGCATATGAAGGCAAAAATTGTTTTTCATCAGCTTTGCAGAGCTTGATTCAAAATTGAATCAAAATATGCCAGTCTGGGCAAATAAAACTTAGAAAGTTTTTACAAAGATGCCATGTTCAAGTGATGCGACTATAAAAAGCTGTGAAGATAGTCTGAGTAACTTGTTTGCGTCAGAGACCAATAAGCACTTTAACGGTTAGGAGTAGGAACTTTGCACCGACATTACCACTCCTCAGGAAAAAGATTCCCGTTTCAATAGAGCTGTTAAAATTGTGCATGCAGTGACTCCTCAAATAAATTGGGACGTTTACGAAGAAAACTAGCTGAAAATTTACTTAGCCAGGAGCTTTAGATTTACAAAGTTTATAAGAAAAGGAAAAGACTGCGAAGCAATCTGCATTTGCCAAATTTTATTTAAGCTGTAACTAGACGCTTGACATATAATATAAGTAAGAAGGACTGTTGTCACTACAAGCTATCTCTCCACCAAGTTTGATATTTTTTGAGAATCATGAATTGAGGAACTAACTTGCTTTCATTTATGTGCGAGCCGCTAGAATTTTGTGAGCTTAGTTTATTAAAAATAATCCAAGACCTTCGCTTGGGTCTTGTCTTGTTTTGTCTAAGGAACTCTTCACATGAGCCCGGTTAAATGGGCTGGCCTTACCTCTAAATTTTTTGTAAAATTTTCAATGTGTTAATATGAGAGGGTCGGGGCTGGCTCCAAACGAGATCTCGGTAAGCGAGCATTTCATCCCGGTTACTGGGACAAATTTTTCGCGTCAGCGCAGGCGTTACGTATTCGATGAAAAAAACGGCGTACAGAAGCCTTGGTTTCGACGCGGATAAACAAATTCAGTTCCAGGAATTGAAAGAGGAGATGGCGAAGTTTCATATTGACGAAGAGTTCATGTTCTCGCCTTTGGTTACTTTTAATTAACTAGATGGTTATGACACACTTTCAAAAGAAGAGAAAGCGAAAGCAAAAAGACGTGTAAAAGGTTCGAAGGGTATAATACAAACGCTAGGGCAAAATACGATGGAAAAGGTCAAAGAAAGCAGGCAGAGTTTCTCAAAAACTGTAATTTTTGGAATCAGAAGTGGTATTGGAAAAATTGTGAAGAAATGTTTTCATCTCGAAAACCGTGCTATCAACTTATGAACCCAAGGCAAAATCCGTCCCAGCCCAGTTAACAGAGCTCATATGAAGAGGTCCTAAATCCAGCTGCAAATCATTTTATTTAACCATACAGAAGTGTTCAGCAAACTCGTTCAAATATGAAGAAGGGATTTTACTGAATTTAGTCATTTTACAAATGGCCGCAATTCTACCTGCTACTGAATAAAAGCGCCCTACCTATTAGTTAGGTCAGACAGAACATTTAGAAAATATTCCGCTATGACAGCTGGTCGTTTCTGACTGCGCCATATTGAGTCATACTTGTTTCTAAATTGAAAACCAAGCTTTTTTACGCAAGTGTTTAATCTTCTTAATTGAAACTAATCCAAAATATTTTTAACAACTTGTTCGGTAACTCATGGCAGTAATATTTGAGCTTAAGTGTTCCAACAATTGCGTAGCATTTATTTTGGTAGGGACGACGAAAGTGCGAAAAATTGTTTGATAATTCGCGATAAGCAAAACCGAAGCTTCAATTTGGCGGTTCTTTTATGCCTCTCTCGACTATTTAGATGAAATTACCAACATTAAACATAGAATAAATTTTACAAAATTAAGAATTAGTAATCACTCCTTAGA